>BJKM01001100.1:77500-100343 GCA_015082035.1 Chaenogobius annularis
CTTAATCTCAGAAATAAAGACAGAAACTCTTTGGCCCTCTGAGGACCAGCAGATATAAAACCAGGTCTAAAAAAACGGGACAATTCTAGGTCGAAACTGTGGCTAAACAGGTCTAAAACAGAACTGCACAATCTCTGTACTAGTTCTGAACAAGGACAAACCCAAATTAAATTAACTTTAACTTCAGCAAATATTTGAGCTGCAGCGGAATCCGCCTGAAGGTGCCTGTGCACCGCAGTTTGGGAACCACTGTTACAGAGCATTTGTTTCCACGACCATCACAGTGCACTCGCGTCATGATTCACGCTAAAAGATATAACTCAAGCTATTTGAATTAGTTTACGATGGCGGGACAGAAAAGTATTTTGGGGGTGACACTCAGAACCTGGAGGATGAAGTCCAGCTCGGTCCGGTTCTACTCTTGATGTGTGTGTGTCGGTGTGTGTGTGTGCGCATGTGTGTGTGTGTGTGAGTGTGTGCGTGTGTAAATGCGCAGTGGTCTTCACATTTGTGTCTAACTCTGTAGAAACATGTAAACTATGTGCACATTTTTAGTGAACTGAAGATAAAGCGTTGATCGTATTTGAAGCACAAAAACATCTGAGCAGGCAAACGTGCGGACCTCCTAAAGACGAAGGCGTGTTCACTTCTAGAAGGGGACATATTGGAAAGCATATTTTACAGTTTAAACACACAAATCTGCCTAAAAAGTTGTTAATTTAATAGTTTATTATGAACAAGCAACAACAGGCAACCGTACTAAACAAGAAAACAAATCTATAATAAGAACATTTGGAAGATGGGACGCCGGCCGGATTAGATGGTTTGGCGGGCTTGATCTGGCCCCCGGGCCTTAAGTTGATTAGCCCTGCTATAAAGGATGTAGTTTATGACTGGCCCACACACCATCACAGTCTAGACCAGAGTTTGTGTCCTGTAATGATGTGTCGACAGTACGACAAACGGAGGAATTTGTCATTTTTTTCTGGCAAATCTGCATGTTTAAAATATTTTACATTTACATGTTTTATTTCTCACAAATGCGCCAATTTTTGTGGCAGATTTGCATGTTTAAACTGGATAATATGCTGTGATATTTGTATTCCTTCCATCTGTGAGTAGCCCTCATATGCGTTCGTTGTACATCCAAACGTGCTAAGCACCAAAATGGTTCACTTTTGAATGTATTTTCCATGTTTGAGTTCACAACATTTAATTACATCCCAAAAATACAGTGACGGCCATTTCTCTGCCACTGGAAGCGCTCTCTCGTCTCCGTCGGTAACCAGAGGACTTGTAAATCTTCAGAGTGTGAGCGGAGCGAGAAGGGGACAGAAAGTTTGTCTTTGTCTGAAAAAAGCCGCGTTTGTGCCGCGTTTGTGCCGCAGCGTCTCCGAGCGCGCCCATCTCTCCTAATTAACACTTTGAAAGATAAAAGTACTTTATTAAATCAATCAGTGGCATGTTGTTTGTGAGTCCCCGCAGATAAGACGCATTTGCATATTCACTTTCAGCTCTAACCTACATTTGGTCCTCTTCGGAGATCGTGGCCGGCGCAAATGTAAATATTTTCCCCCTTTTGCTCGTACTGTACACGTTTTAAAGTTTCATCGGCCCATTCTCCAGTGGATTTTCAACTCATTAAAAAATAAAGGGCTGGATAAATACGCAAACATATAACGTAAACAGACAAACAAATGAATAATCGAATACAGATTTCCGCGGCACTGGAGAGGTACTGACAAGATTTGAGGCAAAGAACGACAAAGCATTTGGAGGAGTAACTTCTGCTCCCTGATTAGGATGAAATGTACTTAAAAGTCATTCCACAGATTTATAGAGCATAATATTGGAATACTTATATTGAATAATGCGTATCAAAGATGTGGTTTCTCTTGTGACTCAATACGAATGAAGCATTTAGCCATTAACGAGTGGTTTCCTGTTTCAAATCCCAAATGAATCATGACTAATCCAATGGTGGGACAGTTGAAGAAGGTGTGTGGCCTTGGAGTTTGCGTGTTCTCCCAGTGTCTCATATGAACATGCAGTAAGCCTCTGGACAGCCCTGCGGTCACCCACTGCCGGTCCACAGGGCGCCCTAGTGGCACTGAAGGGTAAAGGACACACTTAAAGGTGCACTAGAGGAGCTTTCTGAACTTTCTGCCTGTCGCTGTGACGTGATGTTGATTTGACTGAAATGTTCCACAGCTTGGAATTAAACCATGACGAATGATGTTCAGTCAGACCCACTATTCTCGACTTCTGTCTGACGGCCCCCTAACATTTCGCTCAAAGACAAAAATAGCCTTGATTGAATTGTGAAAAATGTACTCAAAAATCCTCAGGCAGAAGTTCTGTTTTACTGTGAAACGAATCAGCACTTCAACTCTTTTTCTCGGACAGATATTTGGCGGCTGGACGCTTTGGAGCGGTGGTCTGCTCTGCTTTGTTTTACCACATTTTTACTCGACTTTTGTCTGTTTGTGCGTTTTAAGACTAAATGTGTTGTTCTGACCTTGAGCAGCTGGCCCAGTTACAGGTCAGAAAAGTGACATAGTGGAAGTTGAACGGAACAATGAACTACACCGTTACCTGTTTTCAAACGTCTCTCTTCACTCTTCCTCGCAGAGACGATAAGCCTTCATTTACTTCGCTTACTTTTGCTATTGAAGTATTTCATGTATTCCACATTCTACATAAACACAACCCTTATTGGTCAGTTCTAACATGCAGTTTTCTTGAGTACTTTCGTGAGTGGACCTGGTGGAGCTGTTAATTGTGCGGGCTGCAGATTGGTTCAAAGTGCTGAGTTCACGCGCCGGTGCCTTCTCGCACACTTGTTTTATCTGGCGCAGATGGAGCCCACTTCACAGCACAGAGGCCAATTAAGGTGCGGGGATTAAAAACACCGGAAAGAGCGCTCTCATCTCGGGCCTTTGTGGAGGAGAAGCGGCCGTGAAGTGCAGGAGAAGACAGAAGCTCAGCACTTTGTCGACCAGGGAGAGACGAGGGCAGGGGGAGGGGCTTATGTCTGAGGCTAATCCAGCTATGATCACTTTGAGTGTGCTATTGTGCTGTCAATCAATGGTCAGGTTTGACTTTAAATTCCAGAGCAAATACAAATACAAACTGAATGTTGCTGTTCCATTTGCATGGAACTTATATTTAACTTAATTTAAGAATCAGATGTTGAGAAATTTGTCCATTTTTTCATTACGTTAGCGACGCCAACTCCACTCCAAACTTAGAGGATGTGTTTGCTAAACTGACATGTCGGAGCTTCGACCATGTTAACACAGAAACATACCTGGAGTGGTTTTTTTGCTTCATTTATAGTTTTTCATTAATCTTGTTAGCGAGATCTTCTGCCTCTGAGCCTCAGAAAACACTTGGTTTCAAATGCGTGACATGTATCGACATGTCGGGGCAATCTAGCTTTTGTGTATTTCCCCGTGGTAATTCCCTCTGCTGCCAGTGAAGGCCGTGCTAACACAAATCCAGATGAGGGAACACCTATAGAAAGTCAATCTATATGTATGTTATTATTTAAGTTGTACAACATTAGCTGCATTAAAGGTGCTCAAGAGCAATGGAAAAACAAATAATGCAAAACATGTCTTTTAAACATGCATTACATCCCAATTAAAGCATAAATCTTTTCGATGATTCTGATCGCGAACCAAGATGTAGGTTTCTACTCTTACCTTTCTAATGATTTTATCATTCCAGGTCAAATACAGTAGTCTCCAAAAATGCTGCTCAGCGCTCCAAACACGACGCCCTTCAGAAATACAAATGTTCTTTAGCTCTTGTACTGGAGCGGATCCCGTAAGGCTGTATTGATGTTCACGTTCATTTAAATTCCCTCTTACACTCTTACTGTGGGTGTCACATTGGAAAGCGCCTACAAAAATGTGGAGGTCAAATCCTCGCGCCTCCAAAATTAAGAGAAGAGGTAATATTTGACTTTTTTGAGCATGAGATAAGGAACCTTGAAGATCCCGATTTGCCGAAAAGGTCATGAGAATCACACGACTCTTAGTGATGCTAATGGGGCCTAATTTGAGCTGGAGTTGTATTCACCTCTCGAAATCCGGCGCGCGCTGTTCCATTTACATGTGGCGTCCGCGTTCCCTTCTTTAATGATAAGTGGTGGGAGCGCGGCGAGACGGAGGCATCCCCAAGGTGCTTTGACTGTGTTCTTTTATTAATGACGGGGCCCTTTTGTGACCGCCGCGCAGCCGTTTGATGAATCATTATCGCGGGGAAAATCATCACGACTGATCACATTAAGGCCAAGAGACGACGCAGTTGTTGTGGCGAGGGTCCTGTCCGCTGTGGATTGCTGTCAGTATCGTTGCCGTCCATGAAACCTGGACTTTTAAAAGGGCGATTTGAACCGTTATGTCCTGTCGCACTGTCGCTCAAATCGGTTTCACTGCAGCCGCGCGTGTGTGTTAGCATGCGGGTCACGTTGCTACACGCTTGCTTTGTTGTAGTTTTTTCATGGGTAATGCCTATTGTGGTCAGCAGGGGGAGCTCTAATGCGCAGCTGATCGCTTAAATATAGGCCATTTTTATTTATTTTAACTTCAATAAATGTAATAAATAGATACATGAACAGCAGCCCTCCCCTTTAAAATCCACTTTAAAGGGGAGGGCTGCTGTTCAGACAGCTTGACTGGTGTACAATGTTTAGAATTGCTTTTATTTTCCCTCAGACAAATTTCATTCATCCTTTCATAGTCCAACAGTTCAATGTTGGCTAATTCGGCCACAGTAATTTTAAATATTGATTTAAATATTTATTGATATGCACTGTCTCTGAAATAAAGGAAAAAAATAAACTAAATAGAACACACAATGACTGGCACAGTGGCACGGCGGTCAACACCCCTAACCTACCCTGCCTCACAGCCAGAAGGTTCCAGGTTCAGTTCCCCTTTCTGTGTTCAGAGTGCCTGCTGTTTAGTGCTTTCTTTAACGATACACTGTAACTTTTCCGGAGGCTATGGAACTTGCTTGTCTCCATGGAGATGGTATTGTTGTCCTGGTATGTTCCACAGTATGGCATTATACTTATCTGTCTTGCATATATTTGTTACAGGTGTTTTTATCTGGTCATAAATACCTACATACAAGTTAGATCATTTTAAAGGAGATTTATTTGGCAAAATCAACTTTAATGACCTTTAACCTCGTTACAAAAGAGTTTCTGAGGCTGAGGCTCCAGTGCTCAGAAAAGTCCTGTTTTCATCGACCCCCTGTCCCCGCCCACATCCCCGTACTTAGTGATGTTCAGTTGCCACTTTTCAATGATAAAAACAATCTGCTGCTTTTTACAGTGAACTGACACTATGAAGAGGCGGGCCTTATCACTCTGAAGAGGCGGGGCTTATCACTGTGAAGAGGCGGGGCTTATCGGTTCTGTGGTTTTGAACAGGAAGTCAGTGGACCTGTTTCTTGTATTAAGCCGTTTTACTTCAATTTTATGGGTTTACGATGACCAAAATAAATGATGATCTAAAAAAGCACAATGTCTCTTTTAATGCCATACTGTGGAACACTTCGGGCAAAACAATAACATTCCCATGGTGACAAGCGGGTGCGCTTAAGGGCCCTTCAATCTCCATGGAAGACTTTCTTGCTTCTACTTTCTTAGTTCAATAAAATGATGAACAACAATCTTAATCAGAGCGAACAATTCAAATGTGAAAACCAACACACGAACCTGAAGCGATGAACGGGAGCTCATCAGGTTGGAGGCAGGATATTTTGTTGTTTGCAGAGCACATTACATCACCTAAATAATTGCTGCATTTGCGATCTGCTAATTACGACCGTTCAAATTGCAAGTGCGATTCATTCTTCCTTAATATGAAGTCATGTACATTCATCCGGCTGATGCCTTTTGCTTGTCGTGTCATTGTTCGAACTGTGGCGCTAACTGCTGCCTAGCATTAGCCCAGGTTGGCCAGCGATCCGTATCAATTGTGCATCTGCGAATAAATTCCACGAACAAGACATAGATGAGGGCAGGGCGCATATTACCGCGGCATGAACAATCTATCCGCGCGCCGCGAAGGGCATATTGCAGCCATTCATATCCCGGCGCCGTACATTTCCACAGCACCGCGAGTTATAGCTGTATGTTGTTTTTAATGTCAGTGCAGCAGTAAGCGGGGGCATTTAGGGGACACATGCAGCGCTACCTGGGGCCCCCTGCAGCACACCGGGGGGGCGGAGGAGGGGTGAGGGCCCGATTAGTGGAGCGAGAGCATCGGAAAAGCACCTCCGGCCCGACGCGACAAATGAGTAACGACAGCTTTTGCATGGCCCACAGACACATGTACATCTGTGAGCGCGGAGGCTTCACTACACAATCTGCACCGCCGCCATCTACAGGAGGGAAAGGGGCTAAATTTAGCTCCATGAGTCGTTTAGGAGTGAGTCGTTATCGAGCGGAGATATCACAGAGATGTATCAAAGTGTTTCTGACTGTTTTTCATAGATCGCCTCTTAATTCAAGCGACATTATTTGCCCAGAAAAGGACTTTGCATTGCGCCACGGCTTGGCAAGTCAAAAGGAAAGAACAAAAGAAGAAACGTCTTTGGAAAACGATGAAATCCGATGTTGGTTTGCAGTACGCAGCTTGGCGCCGGCTGCAGTCTGAGCTGAGGTTGTGAACGGGTGGCACAGAAGGGGTTCCGCGCCATTTTGCTAAACAAAGAGCATTTGTTATTGGACAGTGCATCGTGATAGGAGTGGGGAAAGACATGCAGTAAATGACCCCACGCCCGCTCCGCACAGGTCCACTGTCTGCGCTTTCAAACGCAGTTTCTTAAATTGTCTCTTGTTTGAATGTGTAAATGTTTTTAGAGTCATTTAGCCCGAGTCTCGAAAAAGAGGTTTCGAACACAATGTTTTTTTACCCGGTTAAATAAAAGTATAAAATATATATATTCTTGTTTTTTTGGCACAATTGTGTAAATTATGAATGTATTGTGTTAATAATACAAATGTAGTTGTTGCAGCAGGGAATAAAACACAACAAATGTTTGACACAGAATGAGCCAAAAGAAAAAAACAGTTTATTTGAAAATGGACCTGTGCAGTTCTGTTCGGTGGGTTCCGCTCTGTGCCGTTCTCGTTTGTTCCTTGCATCTTTTTCTTGTAAATTTATCTCAAAATAAGACATTCCTGACACACTAAGTAAATCCAACAATCACGAGAAACATTCATCATAGATTTTTGCAGTGTGCACATGTGAAATTACAATATATGCTTGCTTTTTTATATCGTACAGTTAGTTATGAATACACACCATACAACGAAGTTATAGTACAGTAGTATAATATTACACGTTCTCTTATGGCAGTGGCGTTAATGTTCGGCCCCATAAGTGCGCACCTCCAAAAGTCGATGTTGGATAAAAAGCATTTAAACCCACAGCAAGTTCTTTATCACGGCTTCAGAGACGATCAGTTATCAGAAAAATGAAGTTATTTCTGCACAAAACCGAGTTAGAGACAAAGCATTTTCTGAAACCAGGGAAGAAGTTTTTTCATTTGTGTTTTGCAACTGCTCAAAAACCTGGCCTGTCGAGGGAACGTACACATTTTACAGTAAGAAGGCAGCAACATAGGAAAATAATAACACTAGGATTATAGAATATTTACTTTAGCTCATGTGCGGCGTGTACCTTCTTGTTTGTTTAAAACATGGACGTTGAAAGCTTCAGACTCACAGTGGTTCACTGTGCTGTAAGTCCATCACACGCATTATTTTCCCCTCCACTTTTCTAAACGGATCTATACAAATATCTATATAAATATGACCCACGGGTGTCCAAGATAACAACTATATCGCAGACAAACTTTAAATTAAAAACCTGCAGCTACGGAAAAAAGGCCTTTTCTTACTATTAAATGTTCATGTTCTTAAAAATGCCAGTAGGTCGCTGTTCTTTCAAAGTGTGGCGAGCTCGACGTCCAAATGGAGAGTCATTTTGAAGTACGACCAACAATACAAAGTGACATTAGTACATCTACTGCTCTAACTTTACTTACAGTATAAATAACCTCTCTGGACGTGGCAGCGCAGGCGGGTTCACGTGTCCGTCTGTCCGGCGAAGGTGAAGTCTGCCGTCCGACCTGCACGCACCCGGCCCCTGAACTTTCCCCCGGTTATTCTCAGCGTGGCTACGACTGTGGACAATATGCTCGCCATCTGCCAGCATCTGCGCTCTGTCCCACTCGCACCCCCACCTCGCCACCTTCCCCAGGACACCCCCCAGCCTCTCCTTCCCCGACACGCGTACCACCATGGCCCCAAGCATGCACGCCGCCGGTCAGGAGCTAAGCAGGTCACATGTTGTCTTTCAGCCATATTTGGGTCAGGCCCGTGGCGTTGGAACCAGAAACCTAATGCAAAGAGGCAAATGGTGATAATCCTTCATTTCGACTGGCACTGCAAACTGTACGCTAAACCTTGCCATGACTATATTATCGAAAATATTTACCCATCTCCGGCCGTGAAATGTATAAATTTACTTCAATTGCGATGGCGTAGAATAGATTGACGTTCTAATTTCAGCATCCATGATTGCTTATTTGCTCGGGAGCAGAAGGTAGCAGCGGCGCTCGGAGCGCACGGACCATATGTGGGAGGCATATGTTTAATGCCAGAGGAAAGGGGGCTGCACATGTTGGGAAGCGCAGGTAAAGAGACTTCTGAAAGCAGACCATCTCGCTATTGCTAATGGTTTGAACTTCTTGCTTCATATTTGCTCAAATGTATGCTAAACCGGCATGCTAACCCAACCACTCCATTAGGATTAGACCGTGGCACAGATCCGCATGGCCTCTGAAGATGGGAGTAAAAAGTCAAGAGGAGAAATATGGAAAAGTAAAGTTTGTTGTATTAAGAATTCATTAGTAGAAGTCGACGGAGTCCAAAGTTCCCAGGGCAAAGGCTGCGTACAAAATGTGATCAAATTCAGAGCGCGGCGCGGCCCGGGCAATTTGTTCACTGGCCTCGGACGGAAATTTGACAGTGGATGTGATGAAGTCTGACATATTTGCACAAACGTAGCGCTATTGCGAGCTAACCAGTTCTTAATGATGGAAACATGTGAAGAGATAGAAGACTTTGGCACCAGGCAAAACATAACAAAATATTCGGTTCACTTCCATTGACTCCAACTGGGGTTCGTTTCGACGTGTCAGGTAAATACGAGGTGATTGGCTCCCACCGGTGGATCAGACCAAGCCTTCACTGCATTTGCAAGTGCTTTTTTTTAATAATCCCTCTGCCTGGAGCGATACCACTTTTGCACATTTCTCCTTCCATACTGCAATCACGCTAATTGTTTTTACAGACAGTGGTATGTCTGTCGATGCAGTTTGACCCGCCTTATCTGGTGCTGTTATGGTAGACCTCTGAGGCTGAGGTCATCGTGGTTTGGACCAATCTAAGCAAAGTAGTCCAATTTGAGAGAGAATATGAAGGCGTGTCATTTTCTTGACACTGACGAGTTAAGACAGGTCACCTCTCTGCCCCGAAAAAAAGAAACATTCAAATGTAAACTTGCAAGTCAGAGATGGGCAATGCCGTCTGATTTCAAGTGCATTTTATATCCTCATTAGACGCTTGAAGTGAGTGTGAAAACAGAAGGGAAAGTCGTTGATTTAGGAAAAGCTAGCAAACACCAACAGCTACAGTGCAGCTACTTATTATGGACTTGAGAGAACATGAGCTTAATATTTATACAAACGTATGTACAAAATGCGCCAGCAACATTCCAAACTAGGACTAGACTAGGACCAACTAGGTCTGAACCAGGACTAACCCTGAATCAAACCAGTAACCAAGATGCTTTGGTTACACGAGGATGGTTGTGGGCCAGATGAGATCACTTGGAGGGCCTGATTTGGCCCCCGGGCCTTATGCTGGACAGCCCTGGGATCGAACATTACAATATTTACTGAGAGAACTCATATTATGCATTGTTTGTGTTGTTAGAGGCATTAAAACATGCGTTTGTCATTTCAACGACGAGGCTGCGTCGTGGAGCTCTGAGACTCGTGCCACGGACACAAACGGAAATAGTTCACTCGTAAAGCAGTTCACTGTCTTATGTCATACGAGCTCTTTTAAAACAACTTCATCAAAAAACCTTGAACATTCTTGTGCCCCACGCTGCCCCACACTGGTTTGGAGCTACTTTTCCAATCCGCTCCTCCCCCCTCCTCCTCCTCCTCCTCCTCCCCCCTCCTCCTCCTCCCTCCTCCCCCCTACCTCGCCTCCTCTTCCTCCTCTACCTCCCCCGCCCGCCATCCCCTCTATTTCGTCTCTCCCTCCCCTCCCCTGCCCCTCCCTCCTTCCTGCCTCCTCCCTCCTCCTCCTCCTCCCTCTCCTCCCTCGTTCTCTCCCCCTCCTGCTCCCTCCTCCTCCTCCCTCCCTACTCTGCCTCCTGCTCACCCTGACATTCTCTCCTCCCCCTCCCCTCTCCCTCCTGCCTCCTCCCCCTGTTCCTCCCTCTTCCTCGCTGCTTCTCCTCCCCTCCTCCTCCCTCCCCCTCTCGTCCCGCTCCTCTCCCGTTCTCCCTCCCTCCCCCCTCTCTTCTCCCTGACTCCTAGCTGCTCTCCCCTTCCCCCTCCTCCTCCCCCTCGACCCTCCTCTTCAGCCCTCCTCTCCCCTCGCTCCTCCCTCCTCGGCGTCCTCCCTCCCCTCCCTCACCCTTCATCCTCCTCCCTCCTCCTCGCTCCCCTTCCCCCTCTCTCGTCTTGCCCTCCTCCCTCCCCCCTCCCCTCCTCCCCCTCCTGCTCCCCTCCTCCATCCCCCTCCTCGCCCGTCTTTGCGTCACCAGCCCATTTTCCAGCATTAGCAGCAGGGTTGTCTTTTGTGGATAATGTCCGTCTTTGATCAGCCTTAATTTAGACAGCCCCACCTTCGCTACCTTTTTGCGTTATGGAGCCGCGCAGCCTAATCTTCCGCCTGTAGCCAGCCAAGGGATACGCGCGATCCTGAGGCCACCATACAAGCATCTAGGTGAGGAGACGGTGCATAAAGGCCGATCAATAGCTCCTTTTGCCTATAGGGATAAAGGCGTAGAAACTCAAAGGGCCGTTTTGCATAAAGATCCAAACAAAGAGACTTTTTTTGATTTGTTACGGGCTTTATTCTTCACCCTTTGCACTGCTCTGCCTTTATTTAACTTTTCTCTCCTGGAAAATGGGCGCAACTTAATGAAGCTCGCTATTTAGATTAAAGGAGGGGTATTATGGTTTTCTTGGCCTTTCTAAAACTTATCTGAGTTACCTTTAGAGCAGTGTGGTGTATTTAACAACCTTCAAAATACTATCTGAAGTTAATAAAACTAGTAAAAACAAATATTCTTCCACTGGTTCAATTCAGAAACGGGTGGAATGGTCAGCAGAGGGCAGCAGAGTGCATTTCTGTGTCATTTTCAAAACTCTGTTCTGTTGACCCGGTGGTCGAGTGGTGAAGGTGCAGCACACAGTTTAGGCTAGTGCAGCCGGCGGCAGTGTCCAGAGTTCGAATCCTGACAACGACATTTCACCGTATGTCCTCCCCTCTCTCTTCCCCCATTTCACACTGTCCTCTCCTGTCTAATAAAGCCTTGCAAAATCTTGAGTTTGACTCTTATTTAAGTAGTTACTAAGCTTGAATTAGTCTAATAAACTCTTAGTTTGTTATGAATTATGACTCTAGGTTATTTAAAGTATATTATAAAGCATTACCCATTGTTTGCATTGTGTATATATTTATCAATATATCTCTCTACGTAGAATGTAACAAAGTGCTTTGCACACTCACAGCCAACCTCCCCACAACAGCCTGACCCAGACAACCACACCACGCACACACATTACATTTATTCCCTGTACAAATAAGGTTCTCTCATTTAGATGGGCTTCTGATTGAGTAGCGCTTCATGGAGTGGGAGGAGATGGGAACAGTAGGCGGAGTTAGTTACAATTAGCATTTTCAGGAATGAAAAAAGAGATTAAACATTAGTTTCACACATAAACAAAATGCCACTCAGTATTTTGATGAAAGAACACAATTGTCTGACCACCTCACACAAGGCCACACCCTCCCTTTAAAAGAGCAGTCAAAGACTCCTGTGCAGGAGAAGTAGTGCACTGCCAGATGACCAAGAATGCTAAACAAATGTCTCCACTACTGTGTAACATGCCTCTAATACCCACAATATAGATTTAATCTCTATATATTTGTCCCATACTCAGTACATAGACAAACGGAGCCTCCTGATTGGTGGAACGGGAGCTCTTGCAGTTTGTTTGGGCAGTTCAGCCTAAACAGTAGATTAGGGCTTAGGTTCCCTTCATATTGCAGGCAGTAGATGGAGTCTGGTGCATGAGAAATGTGCATGTGCTCACTGTAAATAGTGCTGATTGTCTCTAATCCAAGTAGTAAACTGCATCAGAAGTGACTGAATATGTTTGAGAAATGTTAAATCTACTGGTTGAGTCTAGAAGTATTTACTTTCCTGTGGAGGCAGGTAGGACGTAGAACTAGTGAAGAGGGTGATGAAGACTGTGCTGAAAAGGGCTGGATTTGCAGGTGTGAGATAAAAAGCCTGTAGACGAGAGCAGGGTCATGCCAACGACGCCAAACACCGGGCAAAGATGTGCCCGTTAGTGGATCTGCTGCACTACAGCACATCTAGTGTTTCAGCTCAGGAATACATGTTATTGACAGTAAAACACAGGACACTATGTTCTCCTTAAAGCCTCTTGTGCTTCATAAGTCTTTGTTTCCTTTCTCACTTTGTTCACTCTCTGACCTCTTTGTGGAAGCAATTTCCTTTAGATTAAAAAGCAATCAGTCCAATCAGGACAAGAGTAAGCAGAAGAGAAAAAAGCGGTTTAAGGGAAATTTGCAGCACAAGTTGTTGGAGTTACAGGAAGGAGCAATCTGCAGCCGGCATCCATTTCCCTCTCAACTCCTTCATTTGTGTGTTCAAAACTGCAGCGCTGTTACTGTTCCTTTGTTGTGCTTTAAAAGCTTAGCTCTGAAGAGAGGCAGTGAGAGCACTTTAGAGAGCTACAAAGGCAGCGGACGGCTGGGGAAGAAAGAGCTGTGAATGGCACCACTGATAAAGTTGAGCAAATGAAGTCATTGACCTGCGGTGGAGATTAATAGCAAACAAGGTGCCCCAGCTTCACAAGTAATGAATATTCTTCAAACAGCAGGCGGGGGAGGGGCAGCCTGATGCGGATGACATTGAAAGTTGCAGAGAACAGAAAAATTCTGTCATTTTTCATTTGTATGCAAATTTGCCTGTTACACAAATTAACCCCTGAACTCTGGTGTCAGTCCTCATCTCGGGCTCCTGCGGCCCCCTGCTGGGCTCCTGCGGCCGCACATCCCACCCACTCTGCGCCCCGGGTCAGACCGCGCCATGGGACCAAGGGACCAGCCAGGCCTTTGTTTACTCTGCTCTGTGTGCAGCAGGACTGGAACACCAGCACCTGCCTGTGAGGACGCATCGGCTCGCATGGTCGACGCAGCTTGCTACACGTCTGAACTGCCTGATTCCTAGGGTTAGGGTTAGGGGTTAGGGGTTAGGGGTTAGGGTTAGGGTGTATGGGTTAGGGGTTAGGGTTAGGGACGAGACCACAGAGAGTCCACTAGAGAGTCTCAGAGGGGCTGGGTGCTGTGTGGGCAGGCTTATGTATATGTTCGTATGTTATACTGGCTGGAGGCGGTCCTCTGCTCTCTGTGCCTTTGTGCCTTTGTGTTGAGCCTGACACACACTCACAACTCTGGATCTGGATAACACTCGGTGGAGTGTTATCCAGACATATGCTAATAGAATATGCATTCTGACTGTGAGTGGAAATCGCTCCTCCCACGAGAAAAAGTCACATAGTGACTCTTAGTAGTACCTGACGTATTTAAAAAAAAAATATATTTTCTATGTTTGGGTCTTCAGGTCATACCAGGTCATACCAGGTCACATCAGGTCATATCAGGTCATATCAGATCACATCAGTGTCAATCAGGTCAAATCAGGTCAATATCAAGGTCACATCAGGTCATATCAGGGTCAATCAGGTAAATCAGTATACAGTGTCATACCAGGTCATATCAGGATCAGACATAGGTATAACTCAGGTCAATCAGGTCAAGTATACCAGGTCAATACGTCATATCATGGTAATCAGGTCATACCAGGTCATACCAGGTCATATCAGATCAACATCAGGTCAAAGGTCATACCAGGTCATACCAGGTCATATCAGACACATCAGGTCATAAGCCAGTCATACCAGGTCATATCAGGTCATAAGGTCATATTCGCAGGTCATATCAATCACATCAGGTCATACACAGGTCATAACAGGTCGGAATCGAATCACAAAGTCCAGGTTATCCAGCCAGGTCATGACACCAGGTCATACCAGTCTTCATCACTAGGTCATACCGTCATACCAGTCATAATCAGGTCTATAGATCATGGTCATACAGGTCATAACCATGTCATATCAGATCACATCAGGTATACCAGTCATACCAGTTAGAATCGTCATACCAGTCATACCAGTCATACCGAGTCCATACCAAAGAGACTGACATTGTGAAACTTCCACAGGGATGTCAATAAAATCACCATTCGACCAAGCCACTGAAAAACATCTGAACTCATAAAAGTAAAAAAGAATACAAATGTTTTGCTAATGCCAAGCGGAGTCAGAGGGGGGCGGTCCCGAGCACATTCCACCATCTGTTTGGAGAAGGTGGCACCGGGCAGCGCTTGACCCCTTTAATTGATGCGATTTTAATTATGGTAATCATCTGCCACAGTGCCTGTTGTTGTGGCTCTGCGTTCCGTGCTGGCACCCATGGGCGCAGGTGTCCCGCAGATGTTTGGCTTCTGTGTTATTTGTTAGCCACCAATCACGCGGCACCTTTGCATTACCACGGTGACACGCGCTAAAATCATGAACGCTTACGAGAGCCAGTGCGACACGAGGTCAGAGGAAAACCTGCAAATTCAAAATGTCCCCTGAATATTGGGGTTTTGGCTGGGTTTTATTTGTGTTGCATATTTTGTGTGTCCAAGAATCAAGAGAATGAGAAAGTTCGATTCAAATGATTATGTCAGCGTCTGGAATGACCCACTGGAGGACCTGTAGTTTGAAACTTCTTTGTCCAACCAGTGCAAGTCACTGATAATACGGATTTGGTTTGATGTATATCAATTAAACAACAAGTATTGTTTTGTGGCTGCAGCAGCTACAAAACCAGAAAAACAGGTCTATTCAAGTCAAGGCCCGTGGGCCAGATCAGGCCTCCAAACGATCTGATCCGGTCCGTGGCCCAAATATTAAACAAATATATTTCCTCTCCTTTACTGAGTTACTCCTTGTTTAATTCAGACCATGTTTGGTTTGGTTCGATCCTGAGATAGTGGTTCAGACTCGGTTGGTACTAGTTTGATTCTGGTTCAGTCCTGGATTGTCACTTTTGCTGAGGAAGGTTGGAAAAGCCTTTGGTAGATAATGCTTTCATACTGATCTAATATAGCAGGTGGAGTTATCATTATTGAAACCGATTTAGTGTGACGTCAAAAGGGGTGGGCCATTGGACACATATTCAGCTCAGAGGCCAAGACCCTCAGAAACATTTAGTTTAATAGCCCTGACATAGACCATGATCCTTTGCCCCATTTCAGTCCCGGCTACATGAAGAAACAACTGTTTAATCCCTTTTAAATCTTCACCTTTGGATTATGACAGTGATGACTCACACCAGTGCGATACAAGAGATCCCTGGTTGAAGGTTTAGCGGTGCACGTGAAAGAACGATCTGGGTTCAAAAACATCCAGAGAGGATCCTGAAAAGTCCACACAGACAGGCCAGACACAACAGGAGTGGAACCGGCGACCATCAGGCAAGAGGATGGACATGACATTCAGACTAATGAAACTCAAACAGCAGACACAAATATCAGCGCTACAAGAACAACTCCCACATTCCAGATTTCTGCTGTCAGAAAACAGACTTTCTTTTGTACAAAGACGACTGATGCCACAGAGAGAAAAGTAAAGTTATTCAGTCATTTTATATTCTACAATATTCGACATAAAACTCACCCTGCACTAAACAACAGTTCCTCGACTTTCCAACAGAAGGTAATACTGCATAAATGATAGCTTGTTCAGAACCAAATGAACTGCATATTCCCAGAGCAGGGCGTGTACTTTTGAATGCTGCTCTTCAAATGCTGTTTTCAGTCAACTTTCGCAGCCGGCCCGCCCCGCCCCGCTCCAGCGCACGCCGGCGAGGAGCAGTGAGCGAAATGGGTTTAGACAGACAAACAAACAAACCGACAAACCCAGCGAAGGCCACCAGTGGATGTGTAGTAAGTTCCCTTCAAAGCGTCCCCTCCGGATAGTGTGCGAGTCGACATAATCCAAGCCCCCCTTTGAAGTGCACACTCCAAAGGTCTTTTTGGCTGAGCTGCGTGGCCCTGGCTCAGCCCCTGGGTTTATTGGAGGGGTACCTGGTGGTCCCACTTCGTCTGCCACACTTGGAGAGGACTAAAGCGGCCGAGAGGTATACGCCGCCCAGTCGCACGGGACGGAGGGATGGAGGAGGGAGGGAGGGATGCAGAGATGGAGGGAGGGGAGGGAGGGGGGATGCAGAGATGGGAGGGATGGATGGAGGGAGGGGGGATGCAGAGAGGGATGGAGGGTCTGTGCGTTATAGTTTTATCATAACATGTTCACCGTGTCCACATTTTCTCCAATGCTTTTCTGTATTGTGTTAATTGGAGAGTTGAAATATTAATATTGACAATAACCAAGAAAACAGTACATAGCAGTTGGTACTCCTACCTCCTGCAGAAAGGTTCCTGGTTCGCTTCCCAAACCAGGTGGGCCGGGGGTCTGTCTGAGTTTGCATGTTCTCTCAGGAAAATTGGATTCGCTTGAATAAGAATGAGAAAAAGAACAGGAAACAGTGCGTGGGACGAAGGAGCAACCTGAGGAACTGCGAAGCCGTCCCACACACGTCAAGTCTTTGAAAAGGACTTTTACTAACAGTGCCGTGTTGGTGAAGTTAGCAACAGATAAAAAAAGAAAGAAAGACAGCGATGACAAAGATAAACAGATAGTAATTCATACTAAAACAGGTGTTGATATTAAATACTCATTGTCAAAATGTAACTTAATGAATGTATTTCTATCAGTAAAAGCACACAACCTATTTTACATATGTTTTATATTGTATGGGATGAGTTTTAAGTGTTATTCTGTAATATTGTTTTGGCACACAAATCCGAAGATGCCCTGTCACCCTTGGGTGCCACTCCTTATTTGAGCAAACGCCCAGCACCATTGGAGTTTTCTTGTAAAAGGACTGAAACACTACACGGAAAGTAACGGCGATGAGTATTTCGCATCGAGGGCAGTTTCAGTAGCGATTAGTCTCAGGGTGTCGATTTTTGGACAACCCTGATTTCTACTTTTGATTATTATTATTTTTTTGTCAGTTGCTAATTTGCCCGAATGAGTGCAAACCTTTAGAGCAGGAGCCCTTGAGCTGGAGAGAGTGTTTTCATTTAATCAACACTTGGAGACCACTTCGCTGATGGAAATGTGACGAGATTCAGACCAAACAAATAAACCATGTGCCACAGCAAACACCATTCCACCATTTTACTTTTGCGATCCCGGTTAGGCTTCCATCTTCATCCTTTATCAGTCTTGCTCCCCACTGACCCTGAGACCCTCTGCCGTGCTGCTCTGAAGGCATCTTCGGAGTTGGAGGATGAAGTCAGTGTGGAAGGCGCTCCTAAATCCCGCGGCCTCCTTCGCCTGCTGAGAGAAAGTGTCGTGGAACCGGAAGCCAGGAGTCTTGTGAGCGAAGCGGAGGCAGCCGGCGGAGGGATTAGGCGGACTTTTTGGGCGTGCGAGATGATCCTCGTCGACTGGCCAATCTGTTTCGCCGGGCCGCAGACTTTCACAGACGGCGCGTAGTGACACAACTGCTGCCCCACCGAAAGAGAGGAGGAGAGAGAGAGAGAGTGAGTGGAGAGGAAAGGGAGGAGGCGTGTGCGGGCAGGAAGTTGGTGCACTGCGCCCGTTCACGTGAGCCGCACATCGAGCCTCCTCCACCATCTGCTTGACTGGTTCTGAGGAGCTGGTTCCCCCGGGTACTGCGTCCCGGGTCTGCTCCAGCCTCTACCTGCTCTGGACGCCTCTGCCTCCTGACCTTCCTCCTGACCCCCTCCTGAACCTCCACCTACCCTCCTCTCTGACCCCCTCCTGACCCCCCTGACCCCTCCTGACCCCCTGACCTCCTCCTGACCCCTCCTGACCTCCACCTACCCCCTCCTGACCTGCACGGCCTTCAGGGTCAGCAGCTTTAGACTTTTATACAAGTCGTCATGGAGATAGTCTGTTATTATCTAATGTGGATGAAACTGTGAACAAATTGTACTTTTAGAATACGATTGAGCGCCAGGAAGTTTAACAGTTAGAAATTCTAAAAATCGAACCCGAGTTTAGATGCACACTATGTCACTTTTCTGACAAGAGGTTACTTGTGAGTTATGTTGAGTTTATTCAAGCAGAGACAAGATTATTTATATTCACAATCCTCCAAGAAATCGAAACACTTCATTTAAAGCTACGTCTTATTTCCATCCCTTCACCACTCTCCTTTCAAAACTAAATCATACATTAACCTTATATGGTCATACACAGGGCATCGGCAATACACAAAGTTGCTATATTAATGACCCAAAAGTCGTACTCTCCTTCTTAAAAGTCGTTTCTTTAAATTCCTTTTCAAAATTGGTTTTAAATGTGGACTTTCTTTGAGCTGTTCGTCCAGTTACATAGAACTAAATGCATTCTCTGACCTGGATGTTTCTAAAACCATTCAAAGAAACAGCACATGCTCTTTAGGCGATTCATCGTTATTGTCTAAAATGCTTGACCTTCACTGATGGAGGCGTGGGTCGACTCTGGCGAGCATCTACGCGAGCCTTCAGGTTCACGTACAGCACCAAACAGTTGATGCGTACACTCTGCTCAGGTTCCACGTAGCATCAGCAGTCAGTTCAGCCCGGATTAAAAGTACCAGCACAAACACGAGAACGCTTGATTCCAGGCTGCTGTCACGCACCGCCCTGTCCCGGATCATTTCCCCTCACAACTTTGTTTCAAAATGGGCTCCCTTTCTCTCCATCATTGCTAATGCATTTAATTTAATGTTCTCAGACACTGTAATTGCTATAATATTGCTCTATATTCCGTCGGAGAAACCTTAGCATTAAGCACTAAATTTGAAAATTTTGAAGCGAACGGTGAAAACGAGTGTTGGGCAAAGAAAGCCCATTAGATTGTAATTTGTTCTGCATGGCTGTGGGGCTAATGGTGAGGCGAAGAGGAAAGGTAGAGACGCGCACAATCACACACATGCATGCACACACACACATTCACACACACACACACACACACACACACACATACACACGTTCACACACACACACACGCACTTGCAGGTTTCACTGGAGGAGAGCTGTCCCCGTGTTAGCGCAGGTTTGCAGGTCGTCCTGAGCGTTTAGACTCCTGGACACACACACACACACACACACATGCACGCTCACACACACAAACACACACACACACTTTAGCAAAGGGTGGGAAGTTGTACTGAGTAAAGAAGATGCTGGTAAATATTGAAAACACCAGCAAATAAACAGGATCAGGACACAGAAAACACTGAAGAACGTGACGAAATGAACGCAACAGGTTTGTACTAAAGTTGGTGGGATTATGTACGTGACATATTTAGTTTTACTCCAATGAAGAAGCAGTTTGTGAAGAAAAGTGTTAAAAAAAATATGTTGAGATTGAGAAACAGAGCTGTAAAACAGTGATGACATCACACCAGGGAAACACAAGTGGGCGCTATGTTTTGGATGGACCGAAGGCGTCTTTCCTCCAGGAAAAGTTGGGCACAATTTACACAACTTAAACATCTAAATGTGGACCAACAGCTGACTTCACCAAACAAATAAATACCCCTGTAATTGTATAAAGGAAAACTAGAACCAGTTTCAAGTGCAATAATTCCAATATTTATCTCATTTTAACTGTGAAAAAAATAAATACTGACGTTTCACAGTAGATAATATCATTATTTTATATATATTTTGGAAATTCCATAATAAATCAGTGATTAGAAAGTACTTAAAGACACACTGCATGTACAATATGTATTCAGTGACCATTTTCCTGTTTTTATATGGGCCTGTAGCAGCAGTAGCAGTAGAAGTAGTACTAGTTTTTGTGTGTGTATTTATTTGTTTCTTCAAGCAACTTTTTTTCAAGTAACATTGAAACGTCTGAATCAGTGCAACAAACGCTAGAATTGATGTCGGACACGTTTGGTCCTCAGCCTTTTAGTGGACACAAAACAAAGTCAAAACAGGTCTAAGGCATGAGGAGAACGGAGGTATGGAGAGAATATGGAGAGAAGAGTGCGAGAGTGAGACAATAACGCCAAATCCTCAGTGGGCAAAGGTGGATAATGACACAGACAGGGGGGAGACGGGATAATGGAGAAGGAATTAGTGAGGAGAGGAAACGAGCGAGAGATAAGTGAAAATGAGGACAGGACACACTGTAACAGGCAGCAGGGGGAGGAGAGAGAGAGAGGGAGTGGGAGAGGAGGGGGAGAGAGAGAGAGGAGGGGGAGGAAGGACAGGAGGAAGAGGTAAGGAAAGAGAGGGAGGTATGCAGAGGAGAGCAAATACAGGAGAGGATAAGAGAGGATGAGGAGGATAGAGAGTGGAGGGTCAGGTGAGAGAAAGGGTGGTAAGGAGAGAGCTAAGAAAAGAGGGGAGTGGGAGGAAGAGAAAGAATGGGAGAGGAGGACAATCATGGGGGGAGAGAATGAAGAGGAGAAAATAGTGGAGAAGAGAGGAGAAGGTTTCTCTCCTGAGGAGGTGGAGATAAAGAAAGTTAAAAGATGAGAGATGAGAAAAAGAGGGGAGGAGGATGGAGAAGAGAAAGGAGTGTGAGGAGAAAGAGGTGGAAGAACAGAAACTAGGAGAGAAAGAGATGGGAAGGACGGTGAGGAAGAGGAGGAAGAACAGAGAGTGGGACAACGAGAAGGGACAGGAAAAGGAGGGAAGGGAGTCAAAGAAAGAGGCAGGAGAGGAAACAAGGGGAAAGGAGAGAGAGAGGAGAGAGAGCGAGAGAATAAAGATAGATGAGGAAGAATGACATAGGAGGGAAGGAGAAACACAAAAAGAGAGGAGAAGAGAAAAGAAAAGGAAACTGACGGAGGGAAGGAGAAAGCAGGCTAAAAGAGAGGAAGATTTGAGAGGAAACAAGAAGAGAAGAGAAAAGGGACAAAGATGGAGGAGAGAGGTGAGGAGTGGATGGAAGAGAGAGAAGATGAGGAGAGACGAAGGGAAAGGCAAGGAAGAAGGATGGAAGGGAAGGAGAGAAAAGACAAAAGAAGAGGGAAAGGAGGTTTCGAGAGGAGACAAGAATCAGAGGAGAAAAGGAGACGAGGAAAGGCAAGAGAATTGCGAGGAACGAGAGAGGGAGAGAGGAGACAAACAGGAGGAGGGGAAGGTGAGATGGTCCAAAGCGAAGGCACATCAAAGGCGCTAAGTCCAAACTCCAGCAGGGGCCCTAAAGACGCCTTCTGATATTGGGAATGTTTTAAAAAGTTATACGGAGACGCTCCTTCAGTCAGATGTCTTCACAGATTAGAATATCATAATCATAAAACATAAGGAAGGGAGGAGGGAGGGAGGAGGGAGGAGGAGGAGGAGAGGAGGGGGAGGGAGGAAGGGAGAGAGGAGGAGGGAGGGGAGGGGAGGATGGAGGGAGGAGGGAGGGGAGGAGGAGAGGAGGGAGGGAGCGGGAGGATGGGGGGGAGGGAGGAGGGGGAGGGAGGAGGGGAGGGGAGAGGGAGGAGGGGAGAGGGAGGAACAGGAGGGAGGCAGGAGCGGAGGGGAGGAGGGGAGGAGGAGGGAGAGGGAGGAGGGAGGAGGGAGGGAGGGAGGGGGGAGGGGAGGGAGAGGGAGGGGAGGGAGGAGGGAGGAGGGAGGTAGGGGGAGGGGAGGAGAGGGGGAGGAGAGGGGGAGGGGGAGGAGGGGAGGAGATGGGGAGGAGGGGAGGGAGGAGGGGAGGTAGGAGGGGCGAGGAGGGGAGGAGGGGGAGGGAGGGAGGGAGGTGAGGAGGAGGAGGGAGGAGGGAGAGGGAGGCAAGGAAGGGATTAGGGAGAGGAAGGAGGGAGGAGGGAGGGAGGAGGGGGGAGGAGGTAAGGAGGAGCGAGGGGTAAAGGAGGGAGGGAGAGGGAGGGGAGACGGGAAGGAGTTGGAGGAGCGGGAGAGGGAGGAGGGGAGGAGGGTTGAGGCGAAGGAGGAGGCGTGTGAGGAGTGGGGAGGGGAGAGGAGGTGAGGAGGGGTAGGGGGATGAGGGTAAGGATGGGAGGAGGGAGAGAAGTTGAGGGGAGGAAGGAGGGAAGGAGGGGAGGGAGGAGGGTCGAGGGAGGAGGGAAGGAGGGAGGGGAGGAGGGCCAAGGGAGGAGGAGAGGAGGGGAGGACGGAGGAGGGAGGGCGAGGAGGAGAGGGAGGGGAGAGGAAGTGAGGAGGAGGAGGAGGAGGAGGAATAGGGAGGAGGGGAGGGAGGAGGAGGAGGAGGAGGAGAGGGAGAGTGGAGGGGGAGGAGGAGGGAGGAGTATGGGAAGGAAGGAGGAGGGAGGGAGAATGGAGGAGAGGATAAGGAGGGGAAGAGAGAGGGAAGGAGG
>BJKM01001101.1:0-37500 GCA_015082035.1 Chaenogobius annularis
GAAAACAATATTTATCATCAGCTATATAATTATCTAAATGAATTTGATATTTTATCACCTTTTTAGTCTTATTTTCAATCAGTATGTTGGAACTATATTTCTTGATTTATCCAAATCTTTTGAATCTGTGGACCATTATTTGCTTCTTGAAAAATGGTATTCTCCATTTTTATCAACGATCTTCCACACGTTATCTCAAACAGTTTGATAAATATCTATTCGGATGATACTGCCATTTATACCTCGAACTCTGATCTCTCTTTGGAGCAAAATCAGTTGCCACTTGATTTTAATTTGGTTAAGAAAGAGCTTCGTAAGAATCAGTTAATATTTAATATGAAAAAATCATGCTGTATACTTTTTGCATATGGGTGACAATCAAAAATCTTTGACTTTGGCTGGACCCTGATCATAATTTAAATCACAAACGTTGATTATATAATTAAAAGAACGTATTCCTCTCTAAGCACTGTTTCACTGAAGAAGTAAGAAAAATATTCATTACTCAGTTGATTTTACCTATCATAGACTATGTTGTTATAAAATATCAAAATACATATGACTCTCATCTCATCTGTCTTTGTAGATTTATTCTTAAATGTTCATATTAAACTCTCCATTGTATTTTATTTTAAAAACTCATTGGTTTCAACCATGCAACCGACGACAACTGCATTGGATTCAATTCACTCATTCATCAATGTATTTTGTCCCCAGTATCTCAAACAAATTTGAACTCCAGTAACATCAACATATTTACTTAGAACTCATTGTCTCGCGTTGTCCGACCCACGAGTCTACAAGGAAGTTGGATGCAGATCTTTCAGCTCATTCAAGTATTTTTTTGTTTTCATACCTTTAAACCCCTTGCTTATATTTCTAGTTTAGACTAGCTCTCTTCATTCCATTATTGCTGAAAAATATTTTATCTGCTGTGATGATACGATCTTATTTTTTTGTTTATGAACAGACCTGGGAAGTAACTCAAATAAAAAATATCTCTTTGCAGTGTACATCCAAATTATTATGCAAATTATATTTTTAATTGTACCTTTAGAGTACAATTCAAATGTTATAGAACAAACCTATTAACCAATTAATTGGAATTAATCATCCATCCTCCCACTACATAAAACCAAATGGGATGTGGCATCCCACCAATCACTCATACCTATATGCCACTTACCTAGGCATCAGGGTTTCATCCAGGCTGTCAGAATTGATAACACTCAACTTCACACCACTGCTAAGGACAATAGAAGAAGACTTACTTCGATGGCTCAACCTTCCCCTCTCCATAATTGGCAGGATAGCAGCAATAAAGATGACAATTTTACCAAAAATACACAATTTATTCTCAACGATCCCAGTCCACCCCACACTCACCTGGTTTAAATCACTAGACTCCATTATCACTCACTTCTATTTTGAAAAATAAAAACACCAAGGATTAAACTCAGTACATTACAAAAGAACAAAGCTAAAGGAGGACTAGAAGCACAACATTTTCAATATTACTCATTGGCTAACCAACTACAATACATTCACAAATGGACCCACCCCACCCAATCTGATTTTATATGGCTAGAAATAGAACAATTATTATGCAAAGAAGTAAATATAGCTGACATCCCAATTCTCACCAAATCAATGAAACAACATACATGCTTTCATGCTATAACCAGTGTCTACTCTGACAGCCTGGTGGAAATGTCACCAAATCACAAATTCCACACTTGCCCCATCTAACTTCACTTTGGAACAACCCTGACTTCTTAAGCAATATAAAACACAAAATTTCCCCACATGGGCTGAAAAGGGTATCACGTTAAACATATTTTTAAAAACAACATATTGACAAAATGTCCACACTTGGTGTAGGAGTTTGGCATCAGGTTTTTTTAAATACCTACAAATCAAATAATCAGTTATGGAAAAAATAAACATCAGACCCACAAATTTAGAACTCCCACCTGCAATATCAGACTTGATTAATATCTCTTCTCCAAAGAAACTTCCCCCTAAAATATATAAATTCAAAGCCATCTCAGACCATATGCCTACCAACAATAAAATGGGAAAATTACCTTTCAATAACTCCTGATGCCAACTTCTGGACCCAAATCTGTAAAAATATTTATTTTTATGTCCAAAAATGCCAATTTACAATGAATACAATACAAAACACTTCACAGAACACTTTACACGGGTAACAGATCAGCTAAAATGGGTTTCACATCAGAGATTTGCACACATTTGCGCTCAGAAAAGTATAGACACATATATCCATGCAACCTGGCACTGCACTCCCAGGCAAACACTTTTGGGAAGAGATAACACAGTCACTATCCACTAAAGTGGGCTGCCACATCCCATTATCCCCCTATCTCTGCCTGCTAGGGGATCTCACAATAATTGGTGAAAAAACCATAAACTTCAAAACACTCCTCACGGCTCTAACCATCGCCAAGAAAACTATCCTCATGAACTGGAAAACCCACAATAGCATACACATTAACCACTGGAAAAATCTTATTACCCACTTCATTACAATGGAATATACACCTCCCCCCTATAATCACTCATCTGAAACCGACCTCCCCCACCCAACGCTCTCTGACCTATTACAACTCTGATTCCCTTCTCTCCTTCCTCTATCTTCCACTCTTCACACATTTCAGTCGTCTACCAACTTTATGTATTTGTCTGTGAGCCAACTCCTACACAACCACCCAACCACCACTCTGCCGCAAAAACATGTTATTAACAGATACATGTATTTTTGTTGTTGTTTTATCATCATTATCATTGCTGCTGTTGTTATTACTATTATCACTGTCATTTGTATCACTACTATCGTTGTCACAACTGTTCCTAAAATGTGTTTTTAATGCACCACAGTTTAGTAAGGGAAATGTACACACACCGAAACACACTCAGGCAGGACCGACGAGAGGTGGTTTCTTTGGGACAGCATCTCTGTCCCAAGAGGAGGCGCTCGTAAAATGTCCTCTTTCTTTTAATGCACCTTAGACACTATATATTACACAGGGAGGAATATATATATATATATATATATATATATATATATAGAGAGAGAGAGAGAGAGAGAGAGAGAGAGAGAGAGAGAGAGAGAGAGAGAGAGAGAGAGAGAGAGAGAGAGAGAGAGAGAGATTATCAGACATGTATATGTACTGTATATCTATATTTGTATATTTGTATATTCTTTTCCCAGCGCCACAGTCACTGAGATTACGTCACGTATCTCTAATGTTTTGGCCACATAACTCCATAAAGGAGTTAAACGGCTGATTGTGCACGTGGGCGCAGTGGACACACGACGCAAAGAGACTGAAGTTTTGAAAAGAGACTTCTTGGAGTTATTCGACGAGCTTAATAAAATGGAAATAAAAACATTCATTAAGTGGACCTCTTCCAAACATTGACAGGAAGATAAACAAGTTTAGCCGGCTGCTTCAGCTGAACACATGGCTGTCCAAAGAGTGTGCAACAAGAGGATTGCACTACATTGAGAACTTCTATCTATTCTGGAAACAAGAGGACCTGTTTAAGAGAAATGGCCCACACCTCTGTAGAGGTGGAGTGAGGGTGCTGACAGAGAACCTGCTCCACGCTCTGAAGGCATTGGACTGGGCCTGGACAGGGTCCTGAGCAGATAGTTAGAGAAGAGAGGAATGAGAGAAGAAATTCCTGCTCCATCAGCCAGAGACCGAGCCAATGTTTCAACATCAGCAGCACCACAACCACAGCCTCCACCAAAGGATTTATTAGCAGCCGCTCCACCACCTGCCAGCAAAGAATTCAACTCCAGCTGCTCCACGATCACCTCCACCACCTCCAGCAAAGGACTCATCTGCAGCAGCACCACAACAATCTTCACCACGGCTAGCGCAGGAGTCATTTCAGTTCTTTCCTGCACGGTCCTCATCAAAGGCCTTGGACCCATCTGTGGCGGGCCTGGCAGTATCCCCGCCATCGCCCCTGCCCTCAGAGCAGCCCTGGATCCCCCCTGCAACATCTACTCCCACTACAGATTCCTCACACTCTCCTTTCCATCTCCACTCTCACCCAGGGGCCTTCCCAGCCATCTTGAATATCTGATCAAATCAGGCATTAAGATGGCTCCACTCACGCCTAATATAATAAGATCAAGAGTTCTGATATCAACGATGATGAAACTCTCCCCTGACTGTTGCTACACAGACAAAAATCACCCCACCAAAAACCCACCCGCCTTTCACCTGGTCCCAAACTCTCACCGGCTCCCACTACACCAACAAAAGCCCCCCCACCTATCCCCCCTTGCCTTTCACCTGGTATCTCCCATAGCTAGGATGCACTGGGTCTCAGCGTTGCCGGGACTTATAGTCATATTAAAAATCAAACCAACTCCAGGGCCCTGTGTAAAAACAGCCTCCCCACTAGTGCTATTTCTGTAGTAACATCACACAGATGGGAAAACAAAATGCGAGTCAGAACTGCCCAATCTGAGAAATTTTATTCATATTCCCTGTAAAAAGATAACGCCCAGTCTCACTGAAACTAGTCTGAAACTTGCTGTGCTAAATGTCAGATCCTTATGTAACAAATCATTCTTAATTAATAATTTTATTTCTTCTTATAATCTCGATTTTATGTTTTTAACTGAAATATGGCTTGACAAAAAGGAAATTTAGTTCTAATAGAATCTGCTCCACCCAACTTTATGTTTGAATCTGAAGCACGAGAAAACAAAAAAAGGGAGGAGGTGTGTGTGCTTTTGTTAGAGATGAAATAGTTACCCACAGGTTGTCCTTTGGGGTGTTTTCAACATTTGAGTATGTATCCTTTAAAATTGAGCTAAAACAGTCTCCATCCACTTTCTCTTCATTGTTTTATACAAGCCTCCTCAGCACTGCAAAAGTTTTATTGATGATTTTACTGAGATGCTTTCAGTCGTATGCACAGGCTTTGATGGTTTGGTGATAACAGGTGATTCAATGTTCATGTTGATAATATTTGTGACAGAAACGCTTAAGAGCTTCATGCTGTCCTTGAAACTTTCGGTCTTACTCAGCGCGTGAGTGGCCCCACCCACAGCAGAGGGCACACTCTAGATCTTCTAATTACAAAAGGGCGGTTAATATTTCAAACGTCAATGTGGTCGATGTTGCTCTGTCTGATCATTTTCTGTGTCTTCTTTGACCTGTCTGTTTTTCCCCAAACCACCAGCTGGTCCTGCAGTTGTCCGGAGGAGACACATAAATGACAGCACAGGGAAAACTGTTTATGGAAAATGATCAAACTTTGAAAATGTCTGAAAACATGTTCTAATTTGTAAATGATTTGTTGAACTCTGTGTTACATCTAGTGTTTTGAATGTTCTCGACACCATTGCCCCTATGAAGGCTAAAATTGTTAAAAATAAGCAGAAGGCGCCATGGAGAAATGAATGATTCGGTCAGGGCACAGAAAAGGGAGTGCCGCCGGGCCGAACGAAAATGGCACAAGTCGAAAGCTCCAGGTTCAGAAAAAGAGATTTACAGAGAGAAGTTGTACATGTACAACCTCCTTTTATGTAGAACTAGGGAAGGATATTTTTCTGAAATAATTGGAAGCTGCAGTAACAACTCGCGTGTCCTGTTTGCCACAGATAAACAGATTAACAAACCCTCCAGCTCAGCTGCCGTTAGAACTCATTTCCACATCCAAGTGTAATGAGTTTGCATTATTCTTTAATGACAAAGTTCAGGGCATTAAAAATGCTATCAATTCTACAATGCAAAAAATAACCCTCAAAACCACCTACACACTTAGAGCTGACTCACTTTGCACACCTGTAACTGACAAAACTGTCCAGGAGATCATCACCAGCCTGAGTTCATCTACATGCTGCCTTGATGTGTTACCCACCAGATTTCTAAAGTCTGTGCTGAACAGTTTGTTAGCACCACTCACTCACATAGTTAACATGTCGCTTCAATCTGGAACATTCCCAATTTCTTTGAAAACTGCGGTCATAAAGCCTCTCCTAAAGAAGAGCAGTCTTGATGCCGCAGTACTGAGTCATTACCGGCCCATCTCTAATCTGCCATTTTGGGGCAAAGTCCTTGAAAAGGTTGTTTACCAACAGCTCACTGATTTCCTCTTAATAAACAACTCATTTGATGTTTTCCAGTCAGGTTTTAGAGCTCATCACAGCACTGAGACTGCTGTTGTCAAGGTGACAAATGACATCCACCTGAACACTGACGCGGGCAAAGCCTCAGTCTTAATTCTGTTAGATCTGAGTGCTGCTTTTGACACTATCGATCATGGGACCCTCTTACAGAGACTAGAGGACTGGGTGGGCATCACTGGTACTGCCCCTAAACTGGTTAAAGTCCTATCTGGAAGACAGGAAGTACTTTGTTGAAATTGGTAACTGTGTCTCAGACCAGATGCCCCTGACCTGTGGGGTGCCCCAAGGGTCAATCCTGGGACCCTTTCTGATTCAACCTCTACATGCTGCCGTTAGGTCAGTTGATACGCAGCGAGAATGTGTCCTATCACAATGACGCAGACGACAGTCAGATCTATGTTTCACTGACGGCAGGTGAATATGGACCAGTGGATTCACTCTGTCACTGCATCCAACAGATCAGTGTGTGGATACAACTTTCTCCAGCTGAACTCAGACAAAGACTGAAATCATCGTCTTTGGCCCACAGAAACAAAAGAGAAATTTGTTAACTGTCACCTCCAGAGTCTCGCTCTAAAACCTACACATCAAGTTAGAAATCTGGGGGTAATAATGGACTCAGATTTGAATTTTAACAGCCACGTCAGATCAATCACATCAGCAGCTTTTTACCATCTAAAAAACATTGCCAAAATCAAAAGTCTAGTGTCTAAACCAGACCTGGAGAGACTTATCCATGCGTTTGTCTCTAGTAGATTAGACTACTGTAACGGCCTGCTCACTGGCCTCTCCAAACGAGCTGTAAAACAGCTGCAGTACAATCCAGAACGCTGCTGCTCGGTCCTGACCAGAACCAGGAAGTACGATCACATTAGTCCTGTGCTCAGGTCTCTGCACTGCCCCCTGTGGCTCAGAGAATAGACTTCAAAGCAGCTCTGCTTGTATACAAGTCTCTCCATGGCCTAGCACCAAAGTACATCTCGGACATGTTATGTGCCATATGAACCATCTCGGACTCTGAGGACCTCAGGGACCGGCCTCCTGCTGGTGCCCAGAGTCAGGACTAAACATGGGGAATGTGCGTTTCAGTTTTATGCAGCTAAAATCTGGAACAGTCTTCCTGAGGATGTGAGAACAGGCCGCTACTCTGGCAATGTTCAATCTTAAACTAAAAACTGTTTTGTGTTGGCTGTGCAAATGACAAATGCTTTTCTTTGCACTCTTCTCTTGTATGTCTTGAAACTAAGATTTGTGATTTCTGCCATGTCTTTGTGATTTTAATGCATTTTTTCCTGTTGTGTGAAGCACTTTGAATTGCCTTGTGTATGAATTGTGCTCTACAAATAAACTTGCCTTGCCTATATAATGATTGTTATTTTAAAAATATGACAATATCTGCATGTACAACAATATATGGAAGCATTGTGTCGATGGTAATGATAATATAACACATTTTACTCTGTTTGAATCCATACACACATACACACTCGTGTACAGACACACGCCACTCACTCACAACACGCACACACACCACACACACACACACACACACACACATACAAAAATCACCACTGCTCTGAAGTTTCTAGACTGCTGTCCCTGTATTTGTCTAAGGTCCATATTGTTGTCTTTTGCTGTTTTTGTTCTTGTTGTCCTCACTAATGTTACTGTTTGTGTATTTGTAAAAAAGGTTTAACAACAACAAAAAAGAACAAAAATATCAAAAATCAAAAATATCAAAAATAACTTAAAATGCATTGTTCCAAATGATTCTGCACAACAGAGTTTGAAACCATGTTATTGTTGTAAAGAACTGAAAATGGTCATTTGTTAAATTAGAAGCATTAGCAGGTCAGATCTACTGAAATCAAAAGCTATTTCAATCTGAACATGGTCAAGTTCCATTAGAACATAGGACCCTTATTTGACAGGAGCTTCACGTTTCTTGGATCCATTGAACTTGTGAGTTCGTGGAGAGTTTCTGCTTGACTTTCTTTGCAGGACGTCAGAACAGCCTCCCAGAGCTGCTGTTTGGATGTGAACTGCCTCCTGCCCTCAGAGATCTTTCACTTGAGAATGCTCCAAAGGTTCTCAATAGGGTTGAGGTCAGAGGAGGATGGGGGCCACACCATGAGGTGTTCCTTGCAGCATGGGATGGTGCATTGTCATGCATGAAGATGATTTTGGAACAGAAATAACGGTTCTTCTTTTTACACCATGAAAGAAAGTGGTCAGTCAGAAACTCCACATACTTTACAGAGATTATTTTCACCCCTTCAGGGACCCTAAAGGGGCCGACTAGCTCTCTCCCCATGATTCTGGCCCAAAACATGACCGCGTCCTCCTTGCAGGGGCCGTCCGCCAACCATCCACCACTCCATCCATCTGGACCATCCAGGGTTTTGCACAGCCCCTCATCAGTGAACAAGACTGTTTGAAAATGAGTCTTCATGTATTTCTGGGCACACTGGAGGCGTTTCTAATTGTGAGCAGTGGTTAAGGGGGGCCATATAGAAGGTTTATGCAGAACTGCAAGCTTCTGGAGGGTCCTACACCTTGATGGACTCCTGAGGCACCAGCAGCTTCAAATACCTGTTTGCTGCTTTTATGATGGCATTTTAGCAGCTGCTCTCTTAATCCGATGTATTTGTCTGGCAGAAACCTTCCGCATTATGTCTCTATCTGCACGAATCTGTGTGTGCTCTTCATCAGCTACAAATGTCTTAATAGTACGATGATCACGCTTAAGTTTTTGTGAAATATCTAAAGTTTTTCATTCCTTGTCCAAGGCATTGAACTATTTCATGCTTTTTGGCACTAGAGGCATCCTTTTTCTTTCCCATATTGCTTGAAAAATGGTGGTCTGCTTAATAATGTGGAACGTCCTTTCTTAACTAGTTTTTCCTTTAATTGAACTTCCATGGCAAACTGATTGGCGCAGGTGTCTGAGATTTATTTCCCTGACCCAAAGAGCCCTGACAATACCATCCCACGAGTTTCACAACACAATTTGCATAATAATTGGGCTGTGCATATGACTGAAATGCTTTTCTTTGCACTCTTCTCTTTTATGTCTTGAACTATTATTTTGTGATTTCTGCCATGTCTTTGTGATTTTAATGCATTTTTTCCTGTTGTGTGAATTACTTTGAATTGCCTTGTGTATGAATTGTGCTCTACAAATAAACTTGCCTTGCCTCGCCTAATCATTTGGAATGCTGTGTATGTGTAAGTGTTTACCCTATCCCTGTATGTGTGTAATGGGGGAGTTCTAAACATTTCACCTGGACAATGTTTTAAAAATCATGTCTAAATTCAATTGTATGTACATTGTATGAATGAGGAACAATGACACGCTGAAGATCTGCGTGAGGAACAATGACACGCTGAAGATCTGTGACAGCGAATGTGTACTCAAAGCTAAAGGCAGTCCAACCAAATAGTTGAGTGTGTGCCCCTTTTTTTCTTTGGTGATTTTTTTTTGGACAGGAAGTGTATGGAGGTGCTACTTTAAGAGGTGAGTGTTGTCTTTGAAGTTACAATGCCAAAATCTGTTGTCCCCAAAACCTTTTTCTCATAAGGATCGGTAGTAAGTTTGTTTGTTTACTTTCCAACAAGTGGTGGAAGTAGGTTGAGATGGTATAAACAGGACAAAATGCATACAACCTCTGAACTTTGTCAAAGGTTGTATATGTATATATATATGCTGTTATACGTTTATTTTGTAGTTAAATGCAGGGACACTGTGGCAGATGTAATAAAATAAATCATACTCTGGAGCATGCACTCAGAAACACATTCAGTCTGACAGATTGCAGTAAAGTGTTTACATGAGCGCTTCAGAAAGATTTAAGTCTTATCTTATTCTTTAAACTCTGTATGGGATGAATATAGATATTGCTGGCATTGTATAGATGCTCTCTTTTCTGCTCCCTCTCTTGCTTTTCCGTGGTCTTTTTTCCGTGTCCAGAGGCTAACGCTCTGGCCCCACACTCGCCTGGCTCCTTTTGACTTAAAACTGGGAGAGCGTATATGTCTGTTTCTGCTAACTCTGGGGCTCTGTTTTGGGTTCTTTTTGTTTCAAAAGTGAGGCTCAGATTTCACCCACAGAGGGAGAGATGACTGACAGCCATATTAAACCCGCCCCCTCCTGGGACACATTAAAGGTCCAGTATTATGCATTACCCACGATGCAATTCTAAAACAAATTAGACTACCATAAAGACAACAATGTATCTAATAGTTTTCAAAACATTATCTGACTTTTAAAAGTGTGTTATCAGTATACTAAAATACTTGCTCCAAAGGTTATATTAATAAACGTGTCGAAGGTAAAAATACAGAAAAATGTGCTTACTTACTTTTTAGATCCAACTTTAGAATGTACAAACCTGGCAAACCAGCAAATGATAATCCACGTGGCCTGATAATGAGGTTTCTTAATGAACGTGTGAAGGAGCATGTCATGAAGGCTGCCCGCCTGTATATGTTTTGATTATCTTTTTCCATGTCATGAGCACAAACAATTCCTCTAGAGTACTCAGCCGTTTGTCATCTGCCAGTAAGGCCTGTACAGGGACCTCAGGCACAGCATTACACTCAATATCATCTTGCTTAATACACATAGTTGTATGGATTGGATTTAAAAAAAAAAGTAATCACATACAGAGCCTCCTACATGTTTATAACAAAGGATCTAATGTATTCTAAAATTTTCACTTTAGCTTAAAATGGCGATTGAAAAAAAAAAAAAAACTACCGTATTTTCCGGACTATAAATCACACCTTTTTTCATAGTTTGGCCAAGGGATTTATATGTGATATTATTAATGGCGCTTAGTCTACCTCTGAAGAAGAATTCAATGGATTTAGTGATTTGAGGTAATACCGATGCTTTGGTAAACTTTATGCTATAGTTTTCTGAATAACTGTTAATATGTTACGTTAACATACCAGACACTTACGACAGTTCGTTGTCCATGGTCATGTAGCTCAACTTCTAACGTTAGCATATGTACATCTACTCACCTTGTTGTTCTCTAATCTGTTATTATCTCAAATTAAATTTCAAGATGAAATGTCTGTTCTTGGTCCTGGATTTTATCAAATAAATTTCCACAAAAAATATGCTCCATACTTATACTCCAGTGCGACTTATATATGTTTTTGTCTTCTCTATAATGCATTTTTTGGCTGGTGCGACTTATACTCTGGAGCCTTATAGTCCTTATAGTCCAGGTATATATCTTTTACATTTTAGATATAGATATACAATATCAACTGTAAACATATTATAAATGCTTATGAATGGTTTTAAAATGATTGTTTTTGATGACGCATGCACAATTGAGCTAAAGGTACAAAGAACGTTTCTGGTACACAAAGGGCACTGACAGGTGAGGGCAGTAGGGACGGTCTGGCACATGTGCTCTTTTAACAAACTAACTTCTGGCAAAATCCTCCAAACCTTTAAGATGGTTGGCTTATCACACTTTTACACCAAACAGCACCGACCTAAGATTTATGGTCTGGATAACAAAAGGTATATATTTTTTTACCAGAATGTAAAAGAAAATCAAATGCAAAACTTCAACATGTTTAAGGGATCATTTGGTTTAGAGATAGAGGACTTTTATACGTACTTACAAATAAGGAGTTATTACAACCAAGAATTTAAACAAAGCAATGCTGACCACTTTAACACTGATTGGGGAATAATATCTAAATTATATAGATTCCATAATAATATGGACAACAACTCTATAAGTATAGAATAAATAAGTGTAAAAGAGAAGGTAATTTTGTTTTGACGGATGAAGTATGGGAAAATAAATATACATCTCAATGGAGGACCATAAAATCACATGTTTGGAAAGAATTGTGTCAGGGAAATAATAGTTGCTGGAGAAACTGTGATTTCCAGGTGGCTCACCATTCTCAAGTGTTTTGGGACTGTTCGATTTGCAGGTCGAAACTATTTTTTTTCCCCCAAATGTGATCAAGATCTGATTTTTTTTCATGACAATTTGAAGTGAACAGCTCAAATCTGATTTTTTTCTAATGCAACCCAGGCCACTTTCACACTTGGTTCTAAATCAGATTCAAATCTGATCTTTTGCAAAGTGACTGCAGTCTGAACACACTGTTTTAGACTACATTTACAGTATTTATTAACCAGATAAACTTTTTAAATGCCTGCCAGACAACAGCAACAAAGCTAGAGAATGTTTTACACTGAAATGGTTTTGTCTGTAAAATATCAACTTTTGCCTCTCAAAGACAAAAATATAAAGATGACTATAGGTTGACTAAATGGTGCTTCCTTTTAGTCTCATAATGTGACAACAGCACAACTCCTGGTTTTGTCCTGTTTCTCTTCTCCACATCGGACATTTCAGGGCTGTTGCATTCACACATGAAAACTGATTTGAGTCACATTTTATGTGCAATGTGAACCACCTTGGTGCGCCAAGACCTGCATTGTGAACATAGCCAGGGATTAATAGACCACTGCAATGGCATCCCACTGCACTTAAAAAAGAAACTGTATAATGTATATATAACTGCATGTGTGTAAAAAAAAATTATGTATAAATTATATATATATATATATATATATATATATATATATATTATATATATTTGGTTGATGTCATTTAGTACCTAATTCTGCTCTGGGCCCCTCCCTTGGCCCTTCCCCTCTCTGACCGCTGTGGGCTGTCACTGCTCTCACTGCTCTCTCTCACATTCCAGCGTAGAATGAGCTCAGAGCCTGCGAAGTCCAGAGAGACAGTCCAGAGAAGCAAACAGAAGAGAGCAGAGAGCCAGAAGAGAACCAGAGGAGAGCAAAAAGAAAGCCAGAGGAGAGCAGAGAAGAGCCCAGGGAGAGCCAGAGGAGAGCCAGAGGAGAGCCAGAGGAGAGCCCAGGGAGAAAGGAGAGAGAGCAGAGCCAGAGGAGAGCCAGAGGAGAGCCAGAGGAGAGCCAGGAGAGAAGAGGCCAGAGAGAGCCAGAGGAGAGCCAGGGAGAGCCAGAGAGAGCCCAGGGAGAAGAGCCAGAGGAGAGCCAGAGGAGAGCCAGAGGAGAGCCAGAGGAGAGTCAGAGGAGAGCCAGAGGAGAACCAGAGGAGAACCAGAGGAGAGCCAGAGCAGAGCCAGAGGAGAACCAGAGGAGAGTCAGAGGAGAGTCATAGGAGAGCCGGAAAAGAAAGCCAGAGGAGAACCAGAGGAGCGCTCGAGGAGAGAGTGGGTCAAAGTGATTCACAACTTCAGGCTGACACGTTTCCTTCTTTCCAACAAGGGATTAGTGGGAAGGCTTCCTCTGTGTCCACTTTTACTCCTTTTCACTTTCACTCCATTGGTGGACCCAAAACTCTGGGTATCTGCTGCTCAGTCGGACAATAGTGAACGTGTTACAGTAGGATTCAAACAGGTAAGCTTTTTGGCTTTTTGACTTTTAGATGAAAACGTTCTTTTATACTGCAGTGTTTCCTCCTCCACAGCCGTTATGAAGTATTTTTTGGAGTGGAAAATGTTTTGTTTTGTTTTAAAAGTCCACAGTCCGAGTTTGGGTATTTTGGAAGTTGTACGATGACATAATGACTGGCCAACCAGGAGTGAGAGTTTGGACCGATTGAGGGGGATGTGTGCAGCAGTGCTGTGTTTAGTGCAGAGCGTGAGCAGAATGTGCAGACTCAAAGGGTCCAAACAGCCACCAGGTGGTGCAAAAGATGAATGGCCATTATTTTATTAGTTAATTTTGTTCATTTAGCACTTAGCATAATATTTTGAGTGTGTTAGTCTCCAATAATAATCAAGAATATTTCAAAATTGTGTAATGTGAATGTATTGAACTATAGGCTACTGTAAAAAAACATTTTTATGTGTTAACATTCTCAAATCAATCAAAATTTGGGAATTTCCTTCGGGATCAATAAAATATATTTCTCAAAATAATTTTGTAATTTTAAATGGAATCACGCCTAGTGAGTGTGAGAGCCACTATCCAGGGTGAAACACCCAAGATCCACAAGTACATCAAGGCCCCAACAGATGACGTGCTCAGTGAATGTCTCAGGCAATGGGGAACAGAGGAGGAGGTGCTGGAGGAGGGACCATCATGGGAGGACACGCCCCTACATGGGATGTACCACCGGAACATAACTGAAGCGGCTGATATCAAGAAATCCTACCAATGGCTAGAGCGGGCCGGTCTGAAGGACAGCACAGAGGCACTCATCATGGCTGCACAGGAAAAGGCCCTGAGCACCAGAGCAATAGAGGCCCAGATCTACCACACCAGACAAGACCCAAGGTGTTTAGGTTGTGGCAAAGGGGCCCCCAGTGGGACTTCCAGATACAGACAGACAGAATGGTAATGGCAAACCAACCACACAGCAGAGGAAAGCCGTTGTGGTTGACGTGGCGACACCAAGTGATGGGAAACATCAGGAAAAAGGAACACGAGAAACTGGAGAAATACCAAGGGCTCAGAGAAGAGCTGGAGAACGCACTGGAGAACACTGAAAGTTGAAGGCGAAAATGGTGCCTGTGGTCATCGGAGCATTCGGGGAAGTGACCCCAAACATGAGGAGTGGCTACAACAGATCCCTGGAAAACATCAGAACATCTCAGTCCAGAAAAGTATATATATATATATATTATTATAATATATATATATATATATATATATTATATATAAACGTATATCTTTTTAATACAGCCTGTTTATTTGTAGAGCACAATTCGTACACAAGGCAATTCAAAGTGCTTCACATAACAGGAAAAAAATGCATTAAAATCACAAAGACATAAAGGAGAAGAGTGCAAAGAAAAGCATTTCAGTCATATGCACAGCCAACAAAACAGTTTTTAGTTTAGATTTGAACATTGCCAGAGTAGAACCTGTCTCACATCCTCAGGAAGACTGTTCCAGATTTTAGCTGCATAAAACTGAAAACGCAGATTCCCCATGTTTAGTCCTGACTCTGGCCACAGCAGGAGGCCGGTCCCTGAGGTCCTCAGAGTCCGAGATGGTTCATATGTCAGCATAACATGTCCGAGATGTACTTTGGTGCTAGGCCATGGAGAGACTTGTATCACAAGCAGAGCTGCTTTGAAGTCTATTCTCTGAGCCACAGGGGCAGTGCAGAGACCTGAGCACAGGACTAATGTGATCGTACTTCCTGGTTCTAGTCAGGACCCGAGCAGCAGCGTTCTGGATGTACTGCAGCTGTTTTACAGCTCGTTTGGAGAGGCCAGTGAGCAGGCCGTTACAGTAGTCTAATCTACTAGAGCAAACGCATGGATAAGTCTCTCCAAGTCGGGTTTAGACACTATAATTTTGATTTTGGCAATGTTTTTTAGATGGTAAAAAGCTGCTGATGTTATTGATTTGAAGTGGCTGTTAAAATTCAATATCTGAGTCCATTATTACCCCAGATTTCTAACTTGATTTGTAGGTTTTAGAGCGAGACTCTGGAGGTGACTGTTAACACTTTCTCTTTGTTTCTGTGGCCAAAGACCATGATTTCAGTCTTGTCTGAGTTCAGCTGGAGAAAGTTGTTTTGCATCCACACACTGATCTGTTGGATGCAGTGACAAGGTGAATCCACTGGTCCATATTCACCTGAGAGCTCACTTTAACCCCTAGGGTGCCCGGACTAAACCAAGACTAAACCAGGTCCATAACTGGAGATGCTGTGCACAGAATGAGCTGCAGTCCGCACACATCTCTGCTTATAAACTTGACTTGTGATCCATAAATGAGGGCAGCAGCAGTAGAGCCTGATCCCGAAGCTCGTTGGGATGCTGCGCAAGGACAGCACACAGCTCTCTAAGCTGCACGGTCCAGTCTGGCCCCGACCGCGCAGTACAGAGGTGTTCAATGCCAGAGGTGGAGGTGGCTAGCAAAGAGCTTTAAGAGCTGAGTGCATAACAGCTCTGCACTGTTTACATGATTGGGAGAAAAATGTAACCACGTAAAATTGGATGTATTCATTATTCTAACTTAGAATTTTTGTTATTTATGTCCATGAAGGTTGTTTTATTATGACTATGTCGTCCATGTGGGGCTAGTAACACGACTACAGTGCACTAGTTTTAAAGTTTATTTGAAATGTATTAGTTACAATTCTGGCCATTCACAGAATGCACCAGACCACGCCTTCAATTTTTGCTACAGCCAAAAGTACATTCCACAGGTATCCATTTAAGGTCTTTATCTTACTGTAAATTGGCTGATCCTTCTCTATTAAGAAACAAATTGAGAAAAAGGTTTTTGAACTGACAATGTCCCATATAAATCTATGGATGCAAGTGGATTCAATGAAGTAATAAAACATCTTTAGCTGCAGATTGGACAATATTGTTGTTTCCAGGTGAAAGTTTAGTTGTTAAGAGGGAAAATTGACCAAACATAAGCCTATTTGTGTTTTTCTGAACCTGAAATGAAATATTCATGTATATTTAATTTGATTTCTGAATTTACATGATATGGACATAGCAATTACATTGTATTGTTGTAAGTACAGTAAAATATTCTGATTTTACAAAGTGAACTTTATCTGTGTTGCAAACAGATCTCACCCTTGTGATGAATCAATATAAGGACTTCTCCTATCACAAGTTGTACATCTGACTGAAGTGTTGTTCCTTACAGCTACTGCGGGGACCAATGGCAGAGGCCGAGCTGGAGCCTCCAGAGCTGCAGCTTCACAGTGAGCATCTATACCACCACCACTACACCTCTGCTCTGGGCACAGAGTACTCTCGCTCAGGGCACAGGATATTCTCACTTATGATTCCATGGACATAGCACGTGGTCCAGTCCTGGGAGAACGTTCAAATACATTTCTTAAATTTAGGTGTATTTATCCAAATGTCGGAGGCCAATGGCATTTATGAATTTGTGCCTACAGCTCCACCCAGCCATAGGCAGGAGCAGCTAGTGATAAATGCAGTGACTGAAAACAATGACATCTAAAACTTACTGTGTGTCACAACTATATATAAATTGTTCCAAAATATATTCAAATAAACCAGTTTTCCCCTCACTTCTGCTGCTGAAGTATGGCTGGAAGTCATGGTGTTTTTAGTGGCCTCTACAGGCGACTCAGCAGTACTGCAGAAAGCTTGGTTGTTCTTCTTCCACAGCTGCTCAGTCTCTGGCCATGTTAAGAGGTCCGTTCATGTACCATTTGCTTTTACAACCAGAGCGGACAGCAGCTTGTTTTAGAGACATGTGCTCTGAGGACCACACAGCCTCAAACCTTGGGGAAATCTTGAATGCTAAAAAACTATCTTTTAGAGATAAGCATTTGTTTGTAGCTAAGGCTCTGTTCACGTTTCTAATGATTATACGTTAGTTAGAAATACAGGCAGTATTTTAATAATTGCTATGTTGTGTAGTGAATCAGTCCAATCCATCCAGCATAATAAACAAGTATGGTAGTTTATCTCTTCACACTGGAGAGTGGGGTTCGTGACTGATCTTTGCATTTGCATGCAAATGTTATCCACTAAATATTGATGAACACTCAAGTCTGCTTGCGCATCCATAAAAGTCACCACATGCTACACAACAACTGAAAACCAGCGTAATTTGAACGAAACACAAAACACCCCAAAATAATCCTCAGATTTTACGTTATGTGCACACATATGTTTTAGTGCCGTGCTACTTCCGAGACTCAGCACACAGTTGTACTGATCGTGATTAGAAGGGAGAAATTCACAGAATGAGTTGATTTATGGACTTAAAAACAGCGAAGATTCTCTGATCCACGTCACAGAGCAAGAAAATGTCCATTATCGAGGAGCTGTGTTCACTGGAGTGTTTGTGACCTGTTGCCGGATCCTGTTCCAGCTTGCTGCCTAAAATCAAGCCCTGATTCTATCATTTGAACTCCCCCTGCTTCAATGTTTTTGTCCAAATCTTTACAAGAAATGACACCGTGCCTTAGGAAACCATCAATATCCAGTGTCTTTTCTCGTTGTTTTGCAATTTCAAACTCAATTATCACCGTTCCTGTTCCCTTTACCATGACAGCGCGAACCTCTCCAACACTTTAAAAATTGTTAATAAACTTTGGGTCTTTAAAAATCCCATCCTCCCGATTCACAGATATGATTCCGACCAAATACTCCTCTTCTTTTCTTTCTTTCCTTTTTGTAATCCATTGCATTTTCTTGAATTTTGCTCTTCCGTCCACGTTCCGCCATTCTTCCTCCAGAACTGGCTGATGTCATTTTCAAGCCGCAGTACATTAGCCTCCTATTCAAGTCAAGTCATTGTACACCGAATATACGCACAGATTTCACTGTACGGAAATTTGATAAAGGAGGGCCTAAGAGTTGGACATGCATTCCTACTGTGATAATAGAAGCCATCATATACAATCTGTGCTAACAAGCATAACAAGAAAGGCTATTATCAGGAGGTTCCGCCTGGTGGTAAGGGCCTACTCAGAGTAGGATAAATAACTGTGTTCTCAGACTAGATCCACAGATTGAGAATAACCCTTGAATGAGTCTTGAACATCTTGTTTTTCTAAAAACAGGGTCCAAATGACTACAACTGAATCTGTTTTCTACAATACTTTTGTGTTGTAATTTTTGACACCAAGTACAAAATAAGCTGCATTTCATCTTTGTTAACCTCCCAGTATTTTGGAACTTGTTTTGTAACCTGTTTTTCAGATGACCTCTCAGTGCCATCTTCACCTGCCACTGTCCAGAGTGAGTGTGGCATCACCCCCCTGACACCCACACCCTCCCCGGTAATGCCCTCCAGATATGCAGGATCTAAAATGGCAGCTGTTAGCCTAAAAGTTAGCCAGTGTGTGCTGAAGAAATTGTGTGGTCTCCTGCAGAAGGTGGAGGTCCGGCCTCCCATGGCCTGTCCATTCTCTGTGGTGGTGGCCATCGATTTTGGAACGACCTCCAGTGGCTATGCCTTCAGCTTCACCCACTCAGAGGCTATCCACGTGATGAAGTAAGAGCCTGTGTACAACTGTGGTCTGTTCCTGGTTTAGTCCTGCTTTAGTCCTGGTCTTGTCCTAGTTTAGTTCTGGCTTAGTCTAAGATAATCCTGGTTTCGTCACTGTACTGCCTTCTGCTTTTTTGTTTATCCTCCGTCCAATTCCATTTTCCTGCCCAATCAAGTCCATCTTCTGCATTACACCCCGTTTCTGGGGCCCGTTTCTGGGGCCCGTTTCTATGTTTGTTTCCAGTCTGAATTGAGAGAGTTTCCCATTTTGGATGATATTTAATAAAGAAGTATTTACCTGATTTATTTATTTGTCATTTTTAAGGTTTTCCTGTTTAAAGGACACTTTCTGTTGAATTTAATGAGGATTTACATTTGGCTCATTCTTCGTGTTGCATTTGAGTTCAGTTTACCTGTGTGATAGGTTTAGTTCTGGTTTAGTCCTGGTTTACTGCTGGTCTATTGCGAGTTAGATCCTCGTTTACTCCTGGCTCAGTCCTAGGTGAGCGCTGGTCTAGTCCGGATTTAGTCCTAGTCTAGTCCGGGTTTAACCTTGGTTTAGTTTTAGTTTAGTCCTGATCTAGTATGTTTAACTGGATTGCACACGCTTAAGAAAGATTACTTACTATGTGTCCAATGGGAGCAGGCGCTGGGAGGGCGGAGACCCCGGAGTCGCCAATCAGAAGAGCCCAACCTGCCTCTTGCTGACTCCTGACCTCCGGTTTCACAGTTTTGGCTACTCTGCACGGGACTTTTACCACGACCTGGACCCGGACGAGGCGCGGCACTGGCTCTACTTCGACAAGTTCAAGATGAAAATTCACAGCACCAGTGTAAGTGAGACCCCCTGCAACTCTATGGGAGATTCATTTTGAGAAGAAGGCACTGACTTCCTTTTCAGGCATTGCTCCAAGTCTTTGGTACCGCTATGTGGAGGAAACGTTAGTGGCAATCAAGAAACTAGAGCTGGAAGCCTTCTCAGAGCACATCAATGCAGTGGACCCGCATATCAGGTTTACAAGAGAAGATGCAAAGGAGAACCGCTTGGCCTTTCTTGATTGTTCCACTATCAGAGGAGAAGACGGGAAGCTCCAGATAGAAGTATATAGGAAACCCACACACACTGATCAGTACTTGCTCTTTGGGCCTAACCACCCACTACAGCAGGGCTACACAACATAATGCCGGGGGCAATCAGGCCCTCCAAGCGATTTAATCCGGCCATAACCTCTTCCAATAATATTACAATTAAATCTTGTTTACTGGTTTAATTCTGAGTTAGCACAAGACCTGGTTTTGTCTTGGGTTTAGTCCTTGTTTGATTCTGGGTTAGTCCTGGTTCAGACCTGGTTCAGACCTGGTTCAGACCTGGTTCAGACCTGATTTGTATTAGTCTAGTTCTAATCTAATTCTGGTTCAGTTCGGGATTGGAAATTTTCATATGTTATTTCTCACAAAAATCAAATCTGTCGGTAGTTATTTTAGTGTATTAACTCAATTTATTGAAATATTTTTTGAGACCCTAAAATATTGTTACAGTAGTTTTGTACCTCCAGCCCAGAGACCATGGCCCTCCGAAATATCCGGTGCTCGGGAAAATTAAATTGAAAAGCCCTGCACTACAACACAGAGCATAAGAGGTGCCCACCACCTCAGAGGGCCAGAGGAAAGAGGAAAACACGTCCGGAATGCTCTCTCAGCCTGTGGATACCCGACTTGGGCTCTGAACAAAGTGAAGAGAACCAAAAAAGCAGGACAAAAGGGACAAATGGGAAACGGAACCAAGAAGAAGGGGTGTCTCTATCCCTTATGTCTCAGGACTGTCAGAAAAACTGCAACGAATTTTTAGACAACACGAAGTCCCTGTTTATTTCAAACCAGGCAACACGTTAAGACAAAAACTGGTTCACCCTAAGGACAAGATGCCAACACAGAAACAGAGCAATGTAGTGTATTCTATCCAATGCAGTGAAGAAAGTTGTAAAGAGCGCCACATAGTTTCAGTTTCAGTTTAGTTTATTAGGACAATGTGCAGTTTCATTAAAAATATGTCTGCACCAGATTTAGCTTCAAGCTAATTTCCATCTGCAGTCCTCGGGGAGACTAAACAGCCACTGCACAAGAGGCTTTATCAACACAGAAGACACTCGAGTTCAGGACCCCAAAGCGCTGTGCATCTTCATCTTAAAGCCACAATCCACTCTATTGAAGACAGTGAGGTGGAGATTCTGAGCAGGAGAAAAGATGGTTTGAAAGAGGAGTTAAGGAGCGAAAGTCAGTGTACAATAGGATGTGGATGGCCCATCTCAGGGCTGTTAGTAGTTTCAAGTGAAACCAAAAACTATCTTCATCAGAGGAGAATATAAAACCTGAGTTCCCAGACTTGATTCACAGATTGAGAATGACTCTTGGATGAGAGTTGAAACGTTTTGTTTTTCAAAAACAGAGTCCAGATGACTACAACTGAAACTGGTCTTGCTCATCGAAGTAGGTGGAGTCTGACTGATTGTGAGGTGGACAGGTGTCTTTATGCAACTAACGAGCTCAAACAGGTGCTACTCATTTAGATGAATAAGTGGAGTAGAGGTTGATTTTTAAAAGGTAGACTAACCGGTATTTGAGAGACATAATTATTTCTGATTGGCATTTAAATATCATGCAATGTGATGTCTGGATGTTTTTGTTTTCATTTTAGATTCTGTCTCTCACAGTGGAAATGCACCATGATGAAAATTTCAGACCCTCCATAATTTCTGTGTGAGAACTTGCAAAATTGCAGGGTGTTCAAATACTTATTTTCCTCACTTCAGGAGATAATTTGAGGAGACATTTGTCACGAATAACAATAATAACAAATAATAGTAAACAACAAACTTATGTTATTGTTGTCGTTTGAAAGGACTGTCAACCATAAGATTAATATGAAGTTTGTGGAGCCAATTCCAAATAAATAAAAGTAAGGTTCAACATTTATGGATCATACATTTTATATTTCTGTCTCCCTTTGAGTGATATAGGCCCCACCCTCCATCTGAGATCATGACATCATAAAATTCTAGAACGTGAACACAACCTGGTATGTGGTCAGTGCAAAAACGCATTGCTAAAGACGCACCCCGTCTGGAAGGCCTCTCTTTGGACTCATCGATCAAACGCATCACGTGTAATTTGTTTTAACCAATCACAGCAAAGGCCTGAAACATATTTAAGTAATACTTCATAAAATGATATAATTTCTACATTAATAAGTAGCTTTCAACAAATCTAAAACCCGCCCCAAAGCAATCCTGCCACAGCATTGGGCCAATATGCCTGTGGCGCTGAAAACTCTTGACCATCAGTCTTATGGAACATTAGATCTTGTTCGTATCTCAGCTGTAATATTTGTAGGCTTCCAGGGAAATGGCATCCAGCATCAGAGGTCACATCACGTCCCTGAGCCAAATATCAGTTCAAAAGGAAGTAGGCAGGAAGCAGGAAACACAAGAGGAAGTCGACTAAAGGGGACAGGAAGAAACGCTTTAGTCACTATAATCTGACCATCTATATTGCACTCACAAGACCACAACCGCAAAGGAGTTCATGCAAGAACTAGGAAAGTGTACTAGGAGTGTATTTACGTGTACTATGTGCAAATTAAACTCTCTCTCTCTCTATCTGTCGCTCTCTTTCTCATATATTTATTCTTGTGTCTTGTCATCACTCAGGATCTCTCCATGGAGACGGAATTGGAGGCAGTGAACGGCCAAAAGGTCAGAGCCATCGAGGTGTTTGCCCATGCCCTGCGTTTCTTCAGAGAGCACGCCCTGAAGGTAGCACCTACTCACACAAAATTTGAATTATGTTAATTTCAAAATAAAGGATTTACACAATGACAACCAGATTTTTGTGCCCATAAGTAAGACAGCTCTCCATGATGTAAGTGTCCACAGATTTTAGCTCCCACCTTGTTAAAGCACTTGTCCACTCCTCACTCCTCACTCCTCCCTCCTCCCTCCTCCCTCCTCACTCCTCCTCCTCCCTCCTCCCTCTCCTCTCTCCTCTCCTCCCTCCTCTCCTCCTCCCACTCCTCCCCTCCTCCTCCTCCCTCCTCCTTCCTCCCTCCTCCCTCCTCCCTCCTCCCTCCTCCCTCCTCCCTCCTCACTCCTCTCTCCTCCTCTCCCTCCTCCCATCCTCCCTCCTCCCTCCTCCTCCTCCTCCCTCCTCCCTCCTCCCTCCTCCTCCTTCTCCTCCCTCTCCTCCCTCCCTCCTCCCTCCTCCCTCCTCCCTCCTCCCCTCTCCTCTCACTCCTCCACCTCTCTCCTCTCCCTCCTCCCTCCTCCCTCCTCACTCCTCCCTCCTCCCTCCTCCCTCCTCCCCTCCTCACTCCTCCGCTCCTCCTTCCTCCTCCTCCTCCCTCCTCCCTCCTCACACACACCTCCCTCCTCACCTTACCACTGTGTGCAGGAGGTGATGGAGCAGTTGTCGTTGGTGCTGGATGGAGAGGAGATCCGCTGGGTCATCACTGTGCCTGCTGTGTGGAGACAACCGGCCAAACAGTTCATGAGAGAGGCTGCCTACCTGGTACTGCACTCACGCACACTCACGCACACTCACGCACACACACGAGGCGCTCTGCTCTTTGCTGCTCCAGGAGTGGTCCTTTGTTGAGCCCGCCCCAATATACCAGATATGACTATGCAAATCACCAAATTAACACATTTTGCATATTCATAAGGGTGAGACGCGGTGCTACAGACGGACTGGAAGAGGTGGAAACAGAGGGCGTGGCTTGTAGCGGCGTATTCAAAACAATAAAGAAAAACTCGGGACCCACGCGCAATTTGATGGTCAATGGAAACAAGACTATTCTCACGTCCATCAGGCCTGCTCGCCTGCTGATCTGGAATAATGAATCTGATTGATTGGTCTCCGAGTGCATTAGATAAAGTTTTTTCCCCAAGAAAAGCTGCTCCGGGAGAAACCACCTGTCCTGACGGTACGGACGCGGCGGGGTACGTACAGGACTCTTAAATAACTAGCAGGTCCTATGCATCGAGCTCCTGCTCGTAGAAGCGGGATTCCTTCGAATTGAGCTCGGAGTCCTTGGTCTATCGGAAAATTGGGAAGACAGGAAAATTCACCCAGATACTATGTCTGACAACAACAAAAAGGAGTTTGTGGAATTGAGTGAAAGGATGAAAAGTCTCGAACAGAGACTTGAGTACTGTATGGCACAGCTCGTAGAACTGAACCGAAACATCTTAGTCCGTACTACAGATGTGCAGAAGACCGTGGGCCTGCTGAAAGATGGAGTAACTCAATGGCACAAACGGACCGCTCCACAGAGGACCAGAAATAATTGGACGATTTGATCTGGCAAATTACTGATCAAACCAAATGTATCAAAGTATTTTTTCCCGTTTATGTTCCAAATCTCCTTGCTCCTTCTCAATGGCAATAAGTATATCCTGATTCCTGATTCCTGATCAGTAATCTGTCCTAATATGAGCCTGATTGTGCCGAATGTGTGCAGATCAGACTGTAGCCTGCACTGATCTGCGTAATAATCCCTTGTGCACAAAGTGATCAGTCTAAACCTTAATTGTAATGATGTAACAGTAAACTGACAGATCACTCAGCTCTTAAGGACAATGAATGCAATGCTGCGGACATGACATGTCGATGACGAGGAGCAGGGTCCTCCAGACCCCGTGCTTCAGGTAAGTAAGCCGGGGCGACCGGGGAGAGGCTTGGACAAGGGACAGCACTAAGGAGGGAGGGCATCTGAACAGAGGAGCAATGATGGAAAACTTTAAAAAACGTGTCTGCATGAAGCGAGTGTGAAGGGTCTGTCACCCATGTGACTGTGCAGACCCTCACAAAGATCGTAAGCACATTTTACTGTTGGTTCTTCTGAATTCACTTTTTTGTTAATGGTCCCATTTTACCAAGTTGCAATGTGTGTCTCTATTTCACCTCTGCCCATCTAAACTTTGTGCATACCAGGCTTTATAAATGAGGCCCCTGGACACTGTTTTTAAAAGATGCTTAGACTGTCATCCAGGATTTATTCTCAACCTGGGGATCTAGTCTGAGAACCTCATGATAATAGCCTGTCTGTTTAGACATTATAGATTTACAAGAGACCCATTTGAACGACATTAAACATCAAACAACCAAACAACCATCAACTAACCAAATGTTGTTATGGAAAGTCATGCTTTTTGTCAGACAGAGGCAAACACAGGAGGGGAGCTGCAATAATGATTTCAAACCAAATAGTGTTTGGACACAATTTTGAATGTTAAGATGAAGAGGTCAGATATGCACTGGTTAAAGGAACTTTTAATGGAAAAGTTTTTGCGCTGTTGAATGTCTGTGCTCCACCAGGGGGCGATATCACCTTTTATACAGACATTGTAGACATGATTGTAAACCACTCTGAGGAAACCCCAATCTGAGGCAGCCATTGGACTTTTTGTATCCAACCTACACTGGATGTGTCAAACTCGAGAGGCACTGGAGGAGCAGTGGGCAGGGAGTGCACGCCGGTATACTCATTTTTCTAATCCACATTCAATCTATTCCAGAATAGACTATTTATTTAGCTTCAATAAAGATAGATCTAAAATCCCTGGGGCAGATATAGGCGATATAGATACAGATCCATGTGATCACGCTCCCATCTTCATTACTGTAGACTTGGAGGAAAGATGAAAAAACACACTTTGGAGGTTCAATGCCAGCCTGCTTAATGACCCTTTGGTTAAGGCAGCATTTGGCCCCTGTGGCCCAGGGGCCAAATGCGGCCCTCAGACACATTTTTGTTGGCCCTCAGGCTTCCTGCTAAATTGGCCCAAACAGCAAAAAGTAGGAAACATTCGGCTACAATAACCTAACTAAAACACATTTTGATTAGATGCAGACCTAATATTAATGTTCCAAACCTTATTAAAGGTGTGGAGGCTCATCAAAACTACATCAAATGCAAAATGTCCAAGGATTCACTTCATTGTCATATCGTCTCTGGCCCTCCACTCCGTATATGTTTCAAAATGCGGCCCTCAGTGGAAAAAGTTTGAACACCTCTGGTTTAAGGAAAATAAGTCAAACAATATTAGGACTTATATGGAGGAAAATGATGGAGATAAATAAGACACACTTACTCCTTTGCATTAGACAACGTTTAACTGGGCACGTCAGTTCTTCCTGCTTTCGAAGAGTGCAGATGCTTCCCTGCTTGCTCCTGCCTGCTTCAGCTGCTTTCCTTATTTATTTTGCTTTTAAATCAGTTTTTGTCTTCCAAACATTTTTTGTTATGACTTTTTTTAAGTCAACCAAGGATTTTTAATCAACAAATCTGACGAACCAGCGACATGTCCGTGAGAAGAGAAACAAACTCCTGTAAACGCTGTTGGAAATTTCAACAAGAAATTCATGAGCTACAAGCACGGATTTTTGCTTTGGAATCTGAAAAAACCGGGCTGCACGATACAATCCCTGTGTCATCCACGCTCCCGGTAAGAAGTCCACATTTTTATACAAAAGAAAACACAGCTACTTTCAACCTAAACTGGAGTGACTCTGTTTCGTTTCCAAAACTGTCTAAAGCGCTGGTTCGAAGCCTAAGCGATACAAAAGATAATGTAACATTATCCTAAAATACAGCTTACAAACAGATTCCCTATGTAACCAACTTTCACAACGAAGTATGACTTAGTATAACAAAGGAAAAATGGGAGACATGACGTTGGCGAAAAGGAAGACAGAGACAGAGAGAGAATCTGTGCCTAACGTCAAGGTCGTCTTGATTGGGGATGGTGCGATAAGTCACGTGATGCATGAAAAAATGAGAACACATTCTTTTCCCAGCGCCACAGTCACTGAGATTACATCACGTATTTCTAATGTTTTGGCCAAACATAAAGGAGTTAAACAGCTGATTGTTGCACGTGGGCGCAGTGGAACACAACGACGCGAAGAGACTGAAGTTTTGAAAAGAGACTTCTTGGAGTTATTTGACTGAGCTTAATAAAATGGAATAATAAAAACATTCATAGGTGCACCACTTCCAAACATCGACAGGAAGATAAACAAGTTTAGCCGGCTGCTTCAGCTGAACACATGGCTGTCTAAAAAGTGTGCAACAAGAGAATTGCTCTACCATTGAGAACTTCTTATCTAATTCTGGAAACGAGAGGACCTGTTTAAGAGAAATTGGCCCACACCTCTGTAAGTGGAGTGAGGGTGCTGACAGAGACCCTGCTCCACGCTCTGAGCATTGGACTGGGCCTGGACAGGGTCTGAGCAGATAGTTAGAGAAGAGAGGAATGAAAGAAGAATTCCTGCTCCATCAGCCAGAGACCGAGCCAATGTTTCAACATCAGCAGCACCACAACCACAGCCTCCACCCAAAGGATTTATTAGCAGCCGCTCCACCCACTGCAGCAAATAATTCAACTCCAGCTGCTCCACCACCTCCAGCAAAGGACTCATCTGCAGCAGCACCACAACAATCTTCACCACGGCTAGCGCAGGAGTCATTTCAGTTTCTTTCCTGCAACGGTCCTCATCAAAGGCCTTGGACCAATCTGTGGCGGGCCTGGCAGTATCCCCGCCATCGCCCTGCCCTCAGAGCAGCCCTGGATCCCCCCTGCATACATCTACTCCCACTACAGATTCCTCACTCTCCTTTCAATCTCCACTCTCACCCCAGGGGTCTTTCTGCCATCTTGAATATCTGATCAAATCAGGCATTAAGATGGCTCCACTCACGGCTAATTTAGACAAGAGTTCTGATATCAAACGATGATGAACTCTCCCCTGACTGTTGCTACACAGACAAAATCACCCCATCCAAAACCCACCCGCCTTTCACCTGGTCCCAAACGCACTGCTCCCACAAGCTCCCACTACACAACAAAAGTCCCCACCACCTATCCCCCCTCGCCTTTCACCTGGTATCTCCCATAGCTAGGATGCACTGGGTCCTCAGCGTTGCCGGGACTTATAGTCATATTAAAATCAAACCAACTCGCGGGCCCTGTGTAAAAACAGCCTCCCCTAGTGCTATTTTAGTAACCAACACAGATGGGAAACAAAATAGTTACCCACAGGTTGTCTTTGGGTGTTTTTCAACATTTGAGTACGTAGCCCTTAAAATTGAGCTAAAAACAGTCTCCATCCATTCTCTCATATTGTTTTATAACAGACCTCCTCAGCACTGCAAAAGTTTTATTGATGATTTACTGAGATGCTTTCAGTCGTATGCACAGGCTTTGATGGTTTGGTGATAACAGGTGGTTTCAATGTTCATGTTGATAATATTTGTGACAGAAACCTCTAAGAGCTTCATGCTGTCCTTGAAACTTTCGGTCTTACTCAGCGCGTGAGTGGGCCCCACCCACAGCAGAGGGCACACTCTAGATCTTCTAATTACAAAAGGGGTTAATATTTCAAAACGTCAATGTGGTCGATGTTGCTCTGTCTGATCATTTCTGTGTCTTCTTTGACCTGTCTGTTTTTCCCAAACCACCGGCTGGTCCTGCAGTTGTTCGGAGGAGACACATAAATGACAGCAGGAAAAACTGTTTTTGGAAATGATTAACTTTGAAAATGTCTCATGTTCTAATGTAAATGATTTGTTGAACTCTGTTACATCTAGTGTTTTGAATGTCCTCGACACCAAATTGCCCTATGAAGGCTAAAATTGTTAAAAATAAGCAGAAGGCGCCATGGAGAAATGATGATTCGGTCAGGGCACAGAAAAGGGAGTGCCGCCGGACCGAACGAAAATGGCGCAAGTCGACTAGCTCCAAGGTTCAGAAAGAGATTACAGAGAGAAGTTGTACATGTCCAACCTCATTTTATGTAGAACTAGGGAAGGATATTTTTCTGAAATAATTGGAAGCTGTAAGTAACAACTCGCGTGTCCTGTTTGCCACAGTAAACACGATGAACAAACCCTCCAGCTCAGCTGCCGTTAGAACTCTATTTCCACATCCAAGTGTAATGAGTTTGGCATTATTCTTATAATGACAAAAGTTCAAGATGCATTAAAAATGCTATCAATTCTACAATGCAAAAAATAACCCTCAAACCACCTACACACTTAGAGCTGACTCACTTTGCACCTGTAACTGACAAAACTGTCCAGGAGATCATCACCAGCCTGAGTTCATCTAAATGCTGCATCGATGTGTTACCCACCAGATTTCTAAAGTCCTGTGCTGAACAGTCTGTTTAGCCCACGACTCACTCACATAGTTAACATGTCGCTTCAATCTGGAACATTCCAATGTCTTTGAAAACTGCGGTCATAAAGCCTCTCCTAAAGAAGAGCAGTCTTGATGCCGCAGTATGAGTCATTCAGGCCCATCTCTAATCTGCCATTTGGGGTAAAGTCCTTGAAAAGGTTGTTACCAACAGCTCACTGATTCCCTCTTAATAAACAATCTATTTGATGTTTCCAGCTCAGGTTTTTAGAGCTCATCACAGCACTGGGACTGCTGTTGTCAAGGTGACAAATGACATCCACCTGAACACTGACGCGGGCAAAGCCTCAGGTCTAATTCTGTTAGATCTGAGTGCTGCTTTTGACAACTGTCGATCATGGGACCCTCTTACAGAGACTAGAGGACTGGGTGGGCATCACTGCACTGCCCTAAAACTGGTTAAGTCCTATCTGGAAGACAGGAAATTCTTTATCGAAATTGGTAACTGTGTCTCTGACCAGATGCCCTGAACCTGTGGGGTGCCCACGGGTCAATCCTGGACCCCTTCTATTCAACCTCTACATGCTGCCGTTAGGTCAGTTGATACGCAGCGAGAATGTGTCCTATCACAATTACGCAGACGACACTCAGATCTATGTTTCACTGACGGCAGGTGAATATGGACCAGCTGGATTCACTCTGTCAACTGCATCCAACAGATCATGTGTGGATGCAAAACAACTTTCTCCAGCTGAACTCAGACAAGACTGAAATCATCGTCTTTGGCCACAGAAACCAAAGAGAAAGTGTTAACCAGTCACCTCCAGAGTCTCGCTCTAAACCTACACATCAAGTTAGAAATCTGGTGGGTAATAATGGACTCAGATTGAATTTTAAAAGTACTATCAAAGATATAGTGTCTAAACCAGACCTGTAGAGACTTATTCATGCGTTTGTCTCTAGTAGATTAGACTACTGTAACGGCCTGCTCACTGGCCTCTCCAAACGAGCTGTAAAACAGCTGCAGTACATCCACGAACGCGCTGCTCGGGTCCTGACCAGAACCAGGAAGTACGATCACATTAGTCCTGTGCTCAGGTCTCTGCACTGGCTCCTGTGGCTCAGAGAATAGACTTCAAAGCAGCTCTGCTGGTATACAAGTCTCTCCATGGCCTTAGCACCAAAGTACATCTCGGACATGTTATGTCCATATGAACCATCTCGGACTCTGAGGAACCTCAGGGACCGGCCTCCTGCTGGTGCCCAGGAGTCAGGACTAAACATGGGGAATCTGCGTTTCAGTTTTATGCAGCTAAAATCTGGAACAGTCTTCCTGAGGATGTGAGACAGGTTCTACTCTGGGCAATGTTCAAATCTAAACTAAAAACTGTTTTGTTTGGCTGTGCATATGACTGAAATGCTTTTCTTTGCACTCTCTCTTTTTATGTCTTGAATAGCAAGATTCTGAACTAAGATTGTGATTTTTGCCATGTCTTTGTGATTTTAATGCATTTTTTCCTGTTGTGTGAAGCACTTTGAATTGCCTTGTGTACGAATTGTGCTCTACAAATAAACTTGCCTTGCCCTGCCTTGCCTTGGCACTTCACTAGCAAGGTATTCTAGTACAGATCATGTGGATTAGAGCTGTGGTTTACTCACAAAGCATACTCACAATGCTTTGTGAGAAGATGCTTGGCCTTTGCACAAAATGTAGAGCTATGCCAGTCCCCACTCAGCCCACTCAGTCAATCATACATTTAGGTTTTGTTATCATTTGATACAAATATAAACTTGTAGTCATGGTTTTAATCATAATTACTTTTTATTTTTATTTTATTTTATTTTTATTTTTTAATATGACATTAACAAAAATTATAATGAAATACCTTAGTCGACAAAATAAGCACAAAAATGAACACTGCTAAGCAGTGACCCCTCCTTGTCCTGGGGTGATGATGTCATGAGGAGAGCACAATAAGGAGACCGGCGATCAAACAGGAAGTGAGCCGAGCCCCCGCCCGGCTACACTCTCATACTGACCTCAGTCTGATAGAACTCCATACCAGTATTTAATCCAAATAAAAGAGAAATTAGGTATATACTTTAATATATACATTTGTATTCATTTCGTTCATTTAATTGTCTGAAGGCATTATTTTATCTGTAAATGGTAGATATTCTCCTTACAATGAAGATTTTACACAAACAACCCAGGAGCATTTGTGAGAAATTGTAATGAACCTCATGTGCAGCACTTTGGGAACGGTATAAATAAATATATTACAAAAGTAAATGGGTGTATTTCAGAATATGTTTGTAAAGGTATAAACTACAGGGCTAGTGACTTTTAGACGGAATAGTTCCTTGAAGAGGTTGCAACGCGCCGAGCTGGTGCGCTTCTTGCAAATGTCAAACTATGTTTTTATAAATGCAACAGAAAAAATCAATAGTTGGCTGCTCTGCAGACGAGCAGAAGGGCTTCAGCTGACGCTGGAGCAGGGGCGGAACAGGGAATTGTAGGGACTGTGGGGGGGGCCCTCATAATAGTACTGAGTTGCTAATAATATTACATCTAAAATGCAACAGAACAGAATACAAGAGATTATATAACCCCCTTTAGGATTGTGATTTATCTAATATATATATCAAATTAAATATATATATTTTTAAAATACTTCAAAAATAGTCACTTTTTGGGGGTCGAACGGGGTTTGGGACGTATCATTGCCTCCAACTAGGTTTTCTTTCCTGTGTTCTGTAACAAGTAGCACCTTCCACGCTTCACTATTTGCAATTGAAATTGCATTTGGCACTTTGATAGTACACAACACTTTAAAACATTAATTGCACTTTCTAAAAGACAATTGCACAAAGGATTTTGAAATGTTTATTGAAAATGAATGTCTTTCCTTTGATCCCGTTATAGATCCGGAGCACAGTGGCACTTTGATTGAAGCTGTCTGTCCAGGAGAAAAAGGGAGACAAATGCATTACTATATTCTCTATTCAAGCATGCAATATGTCATACAAAAAGTGTTTGTGTGTGTGAGACATTGGTGAAGTTTGCAGTGTTTTCATGAGTGGTTTTAAGAATGTTTTACTCACCTCCTCTGTCCTTGTGTCCAGGTGTCAAAGGGTTCCGCCCTGGAACAAGTCCCCTTAAAAAGTGTTTGGGCCGGGCCAAGGCAGAGGATGTGTAGAAGGAGCATTATAGGGCTTTTAAAGGATCTAGCCCGAAGAGGTTTAATCATAGTTTGGTGTTGGTTTAGGGTGTTACAGTCCTCAGTTACAGTCCTCAGTCCTCAGTCCTCAGGCAGGGCTGGTGTCTCCTCTGACTTTGTCTTCTCTTCTGTGTCTTCAGGCGGGGCTGGTGTCCCAAGACTGTCCCGAGCAGCTGCTGATCGCTCTGGAGCCTGAGGCGGCCTCAATATATTGCCGCAAGCTCCGGCTCCACCAGGTGACTGACCTGAGCATGCAGCCAATCCCCAACGGCCTAGGTATGGATGGATCCCGCCTCTTTGACTCCAGCTTCAGACAAGGTATTGCCCACTGAACCTCTCACTTCAACAAAGTCCTTGGTCACCTCACTGATGATGCTCACTGCTCACAACAGGTTTAACCCCAGTGTGGCTCGACAGCAAGTTCCCAAGTTTGACCACTTCTGTGGTTTATAATTGTGCTTTCTGATTGGAAATGATGATACCACACAAGATTATTCCATAACAGGCACTTTTCAGTTGGCCATGGTCACCCAGACCGATTCACTTTAGGTATGTCTTGGAACACTTCTGTTAATGGCAGTCTTAATTTCCTTTTTTTTTCTTTTTTTTTTCAGTTTAAGTTTAAAACATAAAAAAAGAACAGACACAAAAGAGCTAAATGTAAAATAAAATTACAAATAGACAACCAACCAAAGAAACACAATCATGAATCAGAGTCCCATTGAGTCCGTAAATGGGACTCAATGCAAATACCTATAAAGTCTGGTTTCTCCAATCTAAAGGATTTTTTCATCATTTCAAAGCTTTTCATGTGATTATCTTTTACCATCTGGTGAAAACATTGATATGGAAATTGGGAGAGTCTGGAATAAATACAGAAATCTGTGCAAAACATTCATTTTTATAGTATCAACCCTGGGATAAGAGTCCATTTTTCAAGATCTTTCATTATAGTGGAGAAAAGAGGAGTATAGTTTTTCTCTAAGATTGTTGATAGTTCTTTATAGAAGACCACACCTAAATAGAAAATTTCATTCTTTTTGTATATTTAATTTGTATCCAGACATTGGACAAATATCATGAATATACATATATATTATCATACATCACATTGGGTATGGAAATCCTGGCTTGGTTAAATATAGTAAGACATTATCTGCATAGCAGGCCATTTTGTGCTCTGTACCATCAATTGAGGCACCATAAATTGTTTCCGATTGGCTAATATTTTGGGCCAATGGTTCCAAGTACAAAGCGAACAAAAGTATAACTCTGCCTTACCACTCATTTCAAAGTGACCATTGATTTTAATTCTTGATGTGGGAGCATTTTGGGACACCCCTTTTGGGCAACAATTAAAAAAATGTTTGCATATAATTTCGTTTTTTCACCCTTTGTTTCTTTTTTGGAGGCTATGTCTATAATTTGTCCTCTCAAGACTGCTTTGGAAGCATCCCAGAGGATGGGCGGGGACATTTCCCCAGTGTCATTTCCTCCAGATAAGTCTTAATGTTGTTGGACATTTTTTCCTGAAACAAAGGGTCATTAAGCAGGCTGGCATTGAACTTCCACCGTGTTTTTTCATCTTTCCTTCAAATCCACAGAGATGTAGACAGGAGCATGATCACTTAGGTCTATTGTGCCTAGATCTGTCTTTATTGAGAATAAAAAAGTAGTCTATTCTGGAATAGTGTATGTGGATTTGAAAAATGGGCATACTGGCGTGCCCTAGGGTTCATTTCCCTCCATATGTCAACCAGTCCTATAGTCTTCAGTAAGAGACGGAACTTCTTGTTAATTGTTCTTCCAGTGCCTCTTGAGGTCGACACGTCCAGTGTGGGCTGAATGCGAAGATTCCAATTGCCACCACAAATTAGGGTTCCCTCAGAGTGGTTCACATCCTTACATTCAAACGCTGATCAAAAACGATTTGGTTTGAGATCAATTTTGCAACTCCCCTCTTATATTTACCTCTATATGATGAATAATAGGATTTTTTATAACAGAATTTTGTTAGTTTTTCATGTTGAGTGTCATTCAAGTGGGTCTCTTGTAAAAATATAATGCATTTTTCTTTTTTCAGTTTCTATTAAAATTTGGGTTCGTTTTATTGGGTTCAGTATGCCATTCACATTGAAGGATAGTACTTGTAATACTTGCATTGGGTTGGTTGTATTGATCCCACCGTTGACAACTCTTGAATGTTTTTAATCTCTCAACAAACAAACACAAGAGCCATAGGAACACTGAGCAACTGAAAAGAAAAAAAAAAAAAAAAAAAAAAAAAAGGGTTTGTGCTGGAAACGCCACATCAATCCCTGATCAAGAAAAATATCGTAAAAGGCGAGGGAAGTCCAATCCTAATGAAGGGCCAACCCAAAAAAAAACTCCTAGGCACTCCTGATGCCAATCCTCGGAAGGAACTGGATATATAAGACCCCTGGCTCACCTCGTCCTCCTGCTGCACTCTGCATATACTTTCAACTTCCCACAAATCCAATCCCCCACATTTGACACATCCGTTGAAGTAGATGTGTTAGTCACAGAGTTTATGTACAAAAGCAGACAGCCACCAGGGGGCATAAAGTCTGATGTTAAAAACTAAAAATCAGATCGGATTAGTCTCTTCTCAATTAACAAAAAATGTATCACCGTGTGACCACAACCCGAACTCACATGCCCCATGCTGGTGGCTCCATCCTCTGTACTGTTCATTTCTCTGTGTTTTGCATCTACCTTAAGAGTACCTCTGCTTCTCCTGGTGTTCTGAGCACGTGTTTTTTACCTTCAAAAGTTATATTATTGTTCTCCGACTCCAGCGTCGTCACCCTGGCCCGCAGTGCCTCCATCTCGGCCCTTACTGTCTGCAGATCGTCCGTATTGTATGAAACATGCTGCTCGACTTCCTCAATGCGTGTTCCCGTTATTCCATCTGCTTTCAATTTAGCAGTCACTGCCTCTGACACTGCCGGAGCTATGGTAACTAACAACTCGGCTCTCAGAGACTCCATGGCAAGCTGGACTTCGGACATCTTGAGCCACAGCCGATGACCAATTACATTCTCTCCCCCTTCCGATGTAAAGAAGTTGCGAGAGTCTCCATCCGGGCCGGCAGAACCCCACGTCTCCGGCGGGGAGGGGGCGCGGCTCTCAGGTTTGCTAGCCATGTTAGCCTCGTTAGCCGCGCTAGCCTCTTTAGCTTGTGATGCTGGTTGTTTTCCAATGGAGCCGTGGGCCATCAGCTTTGTCTGTTTTGATCCCGTAGCGCTATCGGACTTGTGTCTTCCTTCCTTGCTTACTTATCTCTCGTCCTTGTTCTTTGGGATTAGGTGGGTCAAACCTTGATTTTAAAACCAAGTTTTGCCACAGCGGTGTGAGGTGCATCCTCTCAATGCACCTCCATGACCCGGAAGTCAACTTTTGCCCTGGAATATCTTTTCATTAACTGCAAACCATTCTACTCTCCACATGAGTTTGCCTCATTCATCCTGGCCAGATTCTGAGTGTAGAGCGGACCTTCCCGGACTCATTGTGTATTATCCTGGGCTATTTTAACAAGGGGAATCTCAGCCACGAACTACCAAAGTACAGACAGTTTATGAAAGTTACGACCAGAGAGCAGAACACGTTGGATCATTGTTACATAACTCTCAGAAACGCATTTCGTGCCGTGGCTCGCACTTCTGTCGGCTTTTCAGATCACGTCATGGTTCACCTGATCCCCACGTACAGACAGAGGCTGAAGCTCTCCAAACCTGTAGTGGGGACCTCTAAGAAGTGGACCAATGAGACAGTGGAGGAGCTACGTACTTGGACATTACAGACTGGGAGGTTTTCAGAGCTGCCACAGATAGTTTGGATGACGACACTGTGACGTCATACATTCGATTCTGTGAGGACAGCATCATACCAACACAAACCAAAGTCACGTTCAATAATGACAAACCCAAAAACTGACACTCCAAAACTGAGGCAGTTAAGGCAGCAGAAGGAGGCAGCGCACAGGGCTGGAGACAGAGGGCGCTACAAAGATGCGAAGTATGGATTTAGCAGGGAGGTGTCTCGAGCGAGTACAATACGCATTTGAAGCAGCAGTTGTCTGACAACAACCCCGCCCCTGTGTGGAGTGGGCTCCGGCTTCTCAACAACTACAAGCCCAGAGTCCCACATGCTGCAGATGACCAAAAACTGGCCGAGGATCTGAACACCTTCTACTCCAGATTTGAGACTACCCCCTCTTCCCCACTGTGGCCACCTCTGTCAACTCCACCCTGGACCCCCCCAACTCCCCCATCATTCTCTCAGTTCGGAGAAAAGATGTATACAGGCTATTTTGGAGATCCAACCCCCGAAAAGCTGCTGGACCAGACGGCGTCTCCCCTGCCACAAACACAAGGCAACATAAGACAATCTTTACACATAATGAACCAAATACAACGCCGTAATAATTAGTTTGGACGCTGAGAATCTGTTAGCTGGCCATATTTATTTAAAGTGCTCAACAAATTTCAAATGGACAGTTAATTATAGAAAATATTGGGGTTCTTTACGATGGTCCAACATCAAGAATTAAAATCAATGGTCATCTGACAGACCCACTGACTCTGGAAAGAGGGGTCAGGCAGGGCTGTGCCTGGTCCCCCCTCCTGTTTGCTTTGTATTTGGAACCATTGCCCCAATTTATAAGACAATCAAAAACAACTCACGGTGTTACAATTGATGGGACGGAACATTACATTGCCTGCTGCAGATGATGTTCTATTGTATTTGACCAAACCAGACATTTCCATACACAATGTTTTTATTATTATTTTTGTCTCTGTCTCTGTCTCTCTCTCTCTCTCTCTCTCTCTCTGTCTCGCTCTCTCTCTCTCTCTCTTCTCTTGTCGCTCCTCTCTCTCTCTCTCTCTCTCTCTC
>BJKM01001101.1:40000-99941 GCA_015082035.1 Chaenogobius annularis
CGTCAGATCAATAACATCAGCAACTTTATTACCATCTAAAAACATGGACCGAGTTTCAGTTTTATGCGGCTAAAATCTGGAACCGTATTCCTGAAGATGTTGTCTTTGTGATTTTAATGCATTTTTTCCTGTTGTGTGAGCACTTTGAATTGCCTCAAATTGTGCTCTACAAATAAACTTGATTGGCCTTGCCTTGCCTAAATGTCGTTGAAAGCAAAGAGTATAAGGGTTTCTTTAAGGGCTTTGTACCAACTTTGAGGAACCGCATCGCTCCACGGAGATTTATCGTTCTTTAATCTTTTAATTGCACCTTGTATTTACAACACTGTTATTTCAGGTCTTAATTTTGTATTTTGCTCTTCTGACATAATGGGCAAATTGAGGGTGTCCAGAAAGGAATTTATATCCACCCTCTTTATCTCCTGAAATTTTGGGGAAAAGGATTCAAATGTTGATAGAATCTGGTCTTGTTTGGTTAATATTGTATTACTTTGCATCCATCCATCTATCCATCTTCTTCCGCTTTATCCCGGGGCCGGGTCGCGGGGCAGCAGTCTAAGCAGGGACTCCCAGACTTCCTTTTTTTCCCCAGACATAGTCCCCTCCATAGCGTGTTCTGGGTGGGTCTTCCCCGGGGCCTCCTCCCGGTGGGACATGCCCGAAACACCTCCCTAGGGAGGCGTCCAGGAGGCATCCGGAACAGATGCCCGAGCCACCTCAGCTGGCTCCTCTCAACGTATTACTTTGCCTGTCCAATATTTTAAAAATTGTTCTTTCAGCTTGTTGTTTCCAGAATAATAATTTAGGACATTTGTATCCACTCTCATAATATCTTTGTTTGGTAAAAATTATTTTCTTAACTATTTCTTGTCAGGTCAGATCGTTAATATCTTCTCTTATCGTTTTTAATTGTAGCATCTGAGGACTCCTCTTCTTGGCATGATCCACCTCCAGCAATTTTTTATTTTCTTGCAGATCATTTCGCTTTTTCCTTTTGTTTCTTTTTTTGACGAGGCTATGGCTATAATTTTTCTTCCCAGAACTGCTTTAGCAGCATCCCAGAGGATGGGAGTCAATGTCATTTGACATTTTTTCTTTAAACAAAGGGTCATTCAGCAGGCTGGCATTGTTAATGTTAAAGCATGCTACTTGTAAAACTTATGATGCCATTGGATTGATCGTATTGATTTTTCCATTGATAATTTCCGAATGCTTTTAGACTCTCTGGTCGAACACAACAAATAAACTCAAGAACGACAGAAACAGGAAACAGACGAAATGATAACATAGAAAATAAAAGGGTTCATGCTCAAAACAAACACCGAACCCAAGACAAAATGTAAATGATCAATAAGCGGAGGGAAGTCCATTCCTATTGAAGGGTCCCCCGAAAAGCTCCCCAGCCGCTCCTGGCTCCAATCCTCACAAAGAACTGGACACACCATCTTCCCAGTCCACCACACCCCCCAGCTGCCCACTACATGTTTCTTTCTATTTTCCCACAGATCCAATCTCCCACATTTGGCACTCCAATGATTGGAGGAAACTGGACACAGTTTATGTACTAAAGCAGACAGCCAACATGGAGCATAAAGTCTGATGTCAAAAAGAATTAAATAAAATCACATCACAAACAACAGTCTCTTCAAATCAATAGAAATGTATCACCATGTGACTTTGATTTTTCTAAAACAGAGTCCAGATGACTACAACTGAATATTTTTCTACAATGGAACACTCCTGGACGAATGAGGGATTACACCGACATCACCATGTGACCACAATCTAAATTTACTTACCACTTGCTGGTGGCACCTTCGCTTGTCACTGCTCAGTTCTCTGTGTTTTGCATCTTCCTGAGCACTTCTGCCTCTCCTGGTGTTCTGAGCACATGCTTTTTACCTTCGTAAGTCACCAGAAGAGTTGCCGGGAAAGAGAACACGTGATCTTCCTAAGCTCCTCACAGATGTGGGGAAACTTTTCTCATTGTTCTTCTTCTTCTTTGGTGGTGTTTTATGGTGGTTGGTATCCATAATGTTACATTACCGCCATTCTTTAGACTCTGTTCATTAGACCTGTACCTCCAGTACGAGGTCTCCTTTAGCTTTTGCAGGCTTCATGACACGTTCATTAAGAAACCTCATTATCAGGCCTCATGGTTTATCAGTTGCTGGTCTTGGTCTGCCCAGGCGATGTGCTCTTTTGATTGTGATAGGGGGACCTCAACTCTAGAGCCTACAAGGACCTCTGGGATAATCTTCTCCAAATAACGTTCAGTATCATCTCCTCTCCCTCCAAGACCCCCACAAGTCTGAGATTGTGTCTACATGATCTGGACTCCAAATCCAGGATCTTATTTTTCATATTATTGTTCTCAGTTTTGAGGGTCCTCGCATTTGTCCGCAGCGCCTCCATCTCGGCCCTCATGCTCCTGTCTCTTTATGTCAGAAGCCTGAGTTTGTTGGCAAACCCCGCCACAATTGGTATCAGAAGTGGGATGGCTGGAGGTGGGCAAAAGCGGAAAGGGCTCCATTTACATTGCAGTATGGGGAGGAAATGGCTCACTCAGATGGAACAGAAGAGCATGAATTAATGCCGGGGACAATTGGACCTGCAGCCCCTGAACCACAGCCGGTGGGTGAGCTAATGTCCCTAGTGAGGGATTTGATAGCTGGACAGCAGAGAAGAGAGAAGTTTACAGGGAGAAACAGAGAAGCTGCTGGAATTGAGAGCTGCTCTTCCTGGAGCGCAGCCCCCTCCTCAACACTCTATGTCGCCACCCCAACTTCGATATTTACCAGACCCGCAGTTGCCTGTAGCACACTGGATCGAGATTTGAGGAAAGACACTACAGCGACCCCAAGATACCGCAATACCAGATGGGGGAGGACATTGGAAATTAATTGTTACGGTTTGAACGTATTGCCAAGACATGGAGATGGACGGGAAATGAGTGGGCCTGTCGCCTTGTTCCGTTGCTGACTGCCAAGGCGCTGGATGCTTACATCTCCATGGATGAAGAAAGGGCCCATTGCTATGAGGATCTTAAAGAAGCTTGCTGACAAAGTTTGATGTCTCACCTGAAACTTATCGGCAACAGTTTCATTTCACCTTGGTGCCCCCTGGTGAAAATCTGGATGGTCTGTTGGCTGCCAGACTGGCTTTGCAGTACGTCAACGCCCGCAAAGGGACACTACATGATCGGCATGGCCCTGCTAAGCCTCGTCTGCCCGTCCTGCTGCCTCAGTCACAGCCAATGAGAGAGATCCAGAAGCAACCAGGTATCTCTGCCCCAAACCAACGAGGACCGGGTAAGGAACTTACTTGTTTCTATTGTCAGCAGCCTGGGCACAAGGCTTCTGTATGCCCACTGCGGCGGGCTAAGATGACTGGTGCGTGTTACCCGTGCTGTACAGAGACAGGGGTTACCAGTGATCTCGGCGGTGTAGTACCACATTGTAAGACTGTGATGATCAATGGCCAGACAGTGACTCCTCTGCTAGACACTGATAGCTTTACTTCACTTGTCAAACGTCAGCTAGTGCCACTAGGCAGCCTGGAAGACTGTAAAACTGTGGATGTTCGCTGTGTTCATGGAGATACACACCCATTTCCTCCCTGTTCATGTTAAAGAGGCCGACACAGTCTCTTCATTTAAGACCAGGCTTAAAATGTTCCTCTTTGTTCCTCTTATGGTCAGGCCAGTTAGGAACAGAAATAAAAACCTACAGTTCCCAGCTCCGCTGCCCTAGGAGCAACTATGCTGGGGGAAGTATGGCAGCTTGAGCACTATCCTCTGTTTCCTTCTACTTTTCTATCAAACAATATTTAATATTTAATTTCACTGGCAATTTGTTCATCGCTTTTCCTTCTTCTTCTCCCACTTCCCCGACGGGAGTGGAGCAGCCACATCGAGGACCTGTGGATCTAGATGCTCCTCAGCTGCCTGGAGAAACGGTCTGCCTGGAGAAACGGTCTGCCTGGAGAAACGGTCTCTACTCCATATGAACGGTTCTTCATCAGCCTTGAAGAATTGGCTCTCCTCCTGAGTGGGTCCAGCTCCACTGTCTCTCTCACGTCCGCCTGTCCGTCCGAGGGAGTGGGATCTCTCCTTCACTGTGGAACTCCTACAGGTTTCTACTTTTTCCCAAAGAGGTTTGGTAGTTTTTCCTGGCCGAGAAGGAGGGTCTAAGGACAGGGGACATCTGTCTAAGGACACAGGATGCTGGGACATCACCGAGTCCCTATGAACACTGTCTATTCTGTTTTTATTCTGTTTTTCACTGTCGGCCCTCGAGGCAACTGCTGTTGTGATTTTGGGCGTTACAAAAATAAATTGAATTGAGTTGATGTGACTGTTAATATAGATGAGCAGCAGTACCCCTTGACTGTAGGGGTGGTGGACAATTTGCCAGTGGAAGCAATTCTGGGGTGTGATTTACCCATGCTTGTGGACCTGCTAAATGGTAATGAACCAGTAATAGACTGCGACTATGGGGGGGCAGGGAATCAGGTAGCTGCTGTTGTCTCCTGCCCTGTAGTCAATCGTGCGTGAGCTAAGACTGGTGTGGAACCTCTGCCTGACTTTGACAATAGTCTGGTAGAGGGAGGCACTAAAGGGCCCAGAAAATCAAGGTGTCAAAGGCGATTTGAGAAAAAACTGTGGACTGAGAATCCTGATCTTGGTGCATTGTCGGCTGTGAAAATGTGCGAGTTACCATTTCCATTCCCCATTGCAAACACTCTCTCTGTAAAGATTTTCCCATGTCCAGGTTTTGTCTGTTTTGTCAAAGTTTGAAGTGTTTTCGATGAAAACTGTTGGAGGATATTAATGTCCTATATTTACATGTCCTAACATGACCTCTTGACCTCACACATAACACCTCTCTTCTCCTGTTCTATGTTCTGTGTTTTGTATGTTTCATACTTAAAAAAAGAAAAAAGGAAAAAGAAAAAGGACACTAGACATAAAATGCATCTAGCCACTGATGCAGCTCGCCAAGTTATTTTAAATGCATCAGAATGAGTTCAGTCACCCTGACCAAAGAGCTTTTTGAGGGAGTTTGTGAGTCCGCTTCACCTAAAGCATTGGCAATGTGTTAAATAGACATCTAAATTGCACCAGAATACAGTCAATAATATGCCATTTAACCAACATTTCTTGGGGGATATTGATTACATACATTTATCACAGCGCGCGCTCGCGAACCAGATTCTGAGTGTGGAGCGGACCTTCCCGGACTCCTTGTGTGTTATCCTGGGTGATTTTAACAAGAGGAATCTCAGCCACGAACTATCAAAGTACAGACAGTTTATTAAAGTCCCGACCAGAGAGAAGAGCACGTTGGATCATAGTTACACAACAGTTAGCTACGCCTTTCGCGCCGTGGCTCGCGCTGCTCTCGGCTTTTCAGATCACGCCATGGTTCACCTGATCCCCACGTACAGACAGAGGCTGAAGCTCTCCAAACCTGCAGTGAGGAAATCTAAGAAGTGGACCAGTGGAGGCAGTGGAGGCAAGCTACGTGCGTGTTTGGACATCACAGACTGGGAGTAGTTTTCAAGCTCAAACAGATGTGGGAGGCTGTTCGACGCCTTGCCACAGATAGTTTGGATGACGACACTGTGTTGTCATATAACATTACGATTCTGTGAGGACAGCATCATACTTCGACATTCAAACCAAAGTCACTTTCAACAATGACAAACCCTGGTTCACACCTAAACTGAGGCAGTTAAGGCGCAGAGAGTTTCAGCGGAACTCCTCTAGGAGCGCAAGCGCATCAGGGCTGGAGACAGGGGCGTGCGGCTACAAAAGATGCGAAGTATGGATTTAGCAAAGAGGTTTCTCGAGCGAGATCACTGTACAATACGCGTCTGAAGCAGCAGTTCTCTGACAACAACCCCGCCTCCGTTGGAGGGGCTCCGGCTCCTCACCAAACCACAAGCCCCGAGCCCCCCCTGCTGCAGACAATCAAAAACTGGCTGAGCAACTTAACACCTTCTACTCCAGGTTTGATGTGACCATCCCCTCCCCCACGGTGGCCACCTCCGCCAACCCAAACCGGGTCCCCCCCCTCCCCCACCACCCTCTCAGTTCAGGAACAGGATGTTCACAGGCTATTTCGGAAATCAAACCCCCGAAAAGCTGCTGGACCAGACGGCGTCTCTCCCGCTACATTAAGACATTGCGCAGGAGAGCTGACCCCCGTCTTCACAGACATTTTTAAACACCTCCCTGGGGTCATGCCATGTCCCAGCCTGCTTCAAAGTCTGCCATCATTGTCCCTGTCCCCAAGAAGCCCCGGATCACTGGACTTTAATGACTACAGGCCTGTGGCGCTGACGTCTGTAGTCATGAAGTCATTTGAACGCCTGGTCTTGCCCCACCTAACGTCCTTCACCCCCCCCCCCCCCCCCAGTTCGCCTACAGAGCCAACAGGTCTGTAGACGACGCCATCAACCTGGCACTCCAGTTCATCCTGCAGCATCTGGACTCACCGGGAACCTACGCCAGGATCCTGTTTGTGGACTTCAGCTCTGCGTTCAACACCATCCTCCCTGCTCTGCTCCAGGACAAGCTCTCCCAGCTCAACGTGCCTGACTCCACCTGCAGGTGGATCACTGACTTCCTGACGGATCGGAGGCAGTGCGAGCGGCTGGGGAAGAATGTCTCAGACGCTCAGACTATCAGCACCGGAGCTCCGCAGGGCTGTGTACTTTCCCCTCTGCTTTCTCCATGTACACGATACCACCCTCATCAGGCTCATCTCAGACGGGGGATGCGTCTGTCTACAGGAGGGAGGTGGACCGGCTGGTGTCCTGGTGCAGCGGCAACAACCTGGAGTTCAACGCCCAGAAGACAGTGGAGATGATCGTGGACTTCAGGAAAGTCACACAGCCCCCAGCAGCCCCCCTCATCATGACAGACTCCCCAACACCACCGTGGACTCCTTCCACTTCCTCGGCACCACCATCACCCAGGACCTCAAGTGGGAGCCCTCCATCAGCTCCCTCATCAAGAAGGCCCAGCAGAGGATGTACTTTCTGCGGCAGCTGAGGAAAGCCAAGCTGCTAGTGCAGATGATGGTGCAGTTCTACACGGCCATCATTGAGTCCATCCTCACCTCCTCCATCACCGTGTTGGTAAGCTGGAGCCACAGCCAGGGACAAACAGAGACTACAGCGCCCTCTGCTGGAGCCACAGCCAGGGACAAACAGAGACTACAGCGCATTGTGCGTTCTGCTGAGAAGGTGATCGGCTGCAGACTTCCATCTCTGCAGGACCTGTACGTCTCCAGGGCTCTGGGACGAGCAGGTCGGATCACAGCTGACCCTTCTCACTCTGGACATGGTCTATTTGAACCACTCCCCTCAGTCAGGAGGCTACGGTCCATCCGGACCAGAACCTCCCGCCACAAGAATAGTTTCTTTCCCTCTGCTGTTGGACTCATGAACACTTCTAAACACCTGCCACTTTAACTACTCTATTCATCACTCACTGCACTGTCACTTTCTGCACTACAACTGTAAACTTAACTGTAAACTTGTGTACATAGCAATGCCTATTTTTATTTTTTATTTTATTTTTATTTTATACTATAGTAATTTTAAATTGTCCCTTAAATACATGCCCTTTTGTTTGACTGAATATATGTTGTTTTATTATTGCTCAGTGTTTTATGTTGCACCTTAAGGCCGAGACAAGTTCCTATGTCTGTGAAGTTTGTTCATTGACAAAACCCCATTCTGATTCTGATTCTGATATATCTTATCATTTAGGCTTACCTAAATTACTTCAGCTTTACAACAGCTGTATAATATACAATTATAAATCATAGACCTATGGCATATTGGTGCACAGAACCAAACCAAGAAAAAATTCTTGCTCTTTCCCTGGTTTAGGCCCCTACATAGATCTGGCACGGACAGTGTGGCCCTCATTCATTTTCAAAATGTACTCAAAAATTCGCAAATTTTACCCACATTTTATGCGTGCATAGGGCAAAATACACATGCAGTATGTCCCTAGGCCTAACGCCTTGTCCTCCCTCAGGTGACCGGTACATGGTGGCAGACTGTGGAGGAGGCACTGTGGACTTGACTGTGCACCAGGTGGAGCAGCCCCAGGGCACGCTGAAGGAGCTCTACAAGGCCTCAGGTATGCCACCAAAACATACTACTCTTTGAAAGTTACCTTTACAGCAAAGTCTGAAGACACGGGGAAAAGACAACACCAACCAAGGATTTTTGGACCGTAGGCTTTATTAGACCACTTGACCACCGGGCAGCACAGCAAACACATCTTTTAGCCTGAAATGATTTTATTCAGAGAGACTCATCACATTTAGACAGAAGTTGGCCTAAACACGGAGAAGGGCTGTTTATTCCACTCATTGTTCTGGACAACACATGACACATATGAAGCCGTGCACACTCCGTGCTCTCTCTCGGTCCGCACTGTGACCGCATCAGTCTGAGAAGACCCTCTCAATCTGTGAATGGATTTATGAAACAACGATCTGACCTGAGAGAAAACTCCTCTTTCAGGAAGAGCACATTGTTTTTAAGGAGTTTGGATCGACTTAAAGGATACAACACAACCATTTGTACATGTGGCCCAGTGTCTGAACCTGTAACGGACAGCTTGTTCTTAAGGGTCCCCCTGTTTAAATAAACAAAATAATGTCAGCCCAGAGGAGTACAGAGGAGCCGGGGTTGTGTGTGCTGAAAGAGACTTTTAGTAGTTCAGTGTCACGTCATGTCAAACGCCACATTATTTACAATATTTGAGCTTTAGATTCAGTGCCATGACTAAATGCAGTTCTAAACATAATGAGTCACTTTATTAGGCTAAAAGATTTACAGAAAAAATAGATTTCAGTAACTGTGAATAGGCATGTCATATCTGCAGATTAATAACTTAATAATTAACTGAATATTTGAAGTTTTAACTAACCCATTCAGTGTGCATAATGACAAACAATGTGGCCAAACTGAAAGTGTGAGCCTAAATTTACCACAAGTGCCTATTCTAAATGAGTAAAAACACCACACCTGCAATGATGTTTAATCTTTTATCATTATCATCACACAATCTCACACATTTGTTGTTCTTGTTCTCTTATTGTTGTGCTGTCTGACAAGAGACATCAAAACATCAGCCAAATGTTGTTTCAAGATACTTAGTTTTAAAAATGGGGCCGTATTATTTTCTGAAAGAACTATTTTCATGTGTAGTTATCAGCACATTTATGTCAAACATTTCACCATTTTGAAAATATTGCGTTCTTGTCAGATACAAATGGAAAAGATGGTGGCATCTGCCTGGTGTGCCTGCAGCCTGATGGTGACATGATCACACTGCCACAGACCTGCTGCTGTCCGGGGGCGCTGTATGAATGGGATTTCATAGCAGCGGCTCAGATTTCTACGGTCGACACCACATGAAGCCCGCGCAGACTCTAAATACTGTCTTCTCCGCTTTCCTCCGCACATCTCATTTCCCTCATTTCCGTGCAGAATTTACATGCGGGAAGTATAATCCAATCTTAACTCAGTAGTTCTGAACTTTTTTTAGTCGTGACACTCATAATAACAACCAAACACACAAAATAGACTAATCCGCAAAATGATACCGTTGCCTTAAATCTAATGTTTGTTTTTATTTTCAGAACATAGGCCTAGAAACAATCATTTGTTTGCCCCAACAAATAAGAATCTATATTTACTACAGCATTTGAAGGGTGTCAAGCCTTGTTTGAGACTATTGCATAAAATAAAAATGTTCTGCACATCATCTGAGACCCCCTGAAATCATGTCCCTATCCGCAGGTTGAGAACCACTGGAGTAGGTGATCACAGCCACACGTTGTCTTGTTTATGGCTCAACAATGGCACTGTGTCGGCCAATCCAGTTGTCAGCCAGCAGGGCCAGAATTGGCCAAGGCACGACTACTATTTGTGGCACCAAACAAGTTTATTTCCATGCTTTTACGGTTCATTAGAAGTGTATGCATCGTAATTCAGACATTTTATTTGGAAATCTAAACGCAAACACAATAATGCATTTATTGGTTCTGGAAAATATATGTGAAGAATACATTTGGGGGGCACGGTAGAGCAGTGGTTGGCGCTTCAATCCGGTTTCCCCCTACCACTAAAAACGTACAACAGGCTCCTCCCCTCTGGAGCCAGGACTCCCCTGAAAAAGTGATGCTACATCTCAGTGGGACTTTTCTCGCTAAATTAAGGTCAACTTGAAAATGATGAAAAAAATAAATAACTTTTGACATATTTTATTCACTTGTAAAATGTGAAATAAGGTTAATCTCGTTCTGTACAAATCAAACACACATCTTGACTGTGTGATTAAATTTTAAATGCGTGAGTGTCAGTAATAAAGATTTGGATCACATTTTGTTTTGTTAAAGATTTTTTTGGCCCGAAGGATTTGTTAGACAGGAAAGGACAGTGTGTGGAATGGGGATGAGAGAGAAGGGAGGACATGCAGCACATTGTTGGAGTCGGGTTTTGAACTCGCAACACTGCGGACGGCTGCACTTGGAGCCTGGCATATGTGTTGTGCCTTAACCACTCGACAACTGGGCAGCACTGAGAAGCACTTTTTTCACAACTGAATAAGCGTGTGGAGTGCGTCTGAAGTGGTTTGAAGTAACCCTTGCTCTAGAACAGGGGTCCGCCGCGGGCCAGGTCCGAGCCCCAAAGCAATTCGGTCTGGCGCGCCGGCCCAGTTTCCCATAGTTAAAATTATATCATTTCATTTTTTTTGCGTTGCTTCCGCGCCGCAGTGCGGCACATCCGCAGCACTCTGTGCTGCTTTGCGCCAGCTCGGCCGCTGGTGTTGGCGGGCCAGAGCCCCCCGGTTCCTCTGAAACACTGCTCTGTCAGAGCACACACGTGTGATGCTGCAGACACAGGAAAGAACAGCTTTGCTGATGATTTGGTGTAAATGTAACATGCATAAGGACCGTGTGCTCTGCGTGTCTGAAGTTAACCAGGAACATTACGCGCCGTGGCACCGGAGGACAGAGTGTTTTCAGGGCTTCGTCGTTGGATGGAAAGGTCTGCGTGAGTGTACGGTATGTCAGATCGCTGTGCGTGTTGTTCAAGGGTCGGGTTATGAAAGGTGGACCGCGGTCTCGTCCTGGGACTTTTGCTTTAGGCGTGTCTAAATTCATAAGCTCAATTCTCTATGTGAATATGTGTCGGATTGGAATAAAACACATCATTTTACATCTTAACGTGACTCTGGAGGCGAAGGAAAGATACAAATACATGGTTTGTCAGGTGCAGATCCAGAACTTTTCCCCGGTGTCAATTTCATTACGTTATATATATATATATATATATATATATATATATAATATATATATATATATATATATATATATATAATATATATATATATATATATATATCAAGATGGCGCCGCAGACGGATGCCCTGGCCTTTCTGTGCTCTTCGTTATGTCTGATTATGTTCGTAAATTGTGTGTCTGCGTGCTCTTACACCCGTGAAGAGCTCTTGTCCTTCCGAACAACAACTCCTACGGACCTAGTTCCAGTTTTTTTAGTTTCTGCTGCTGAATTAGCCCTTCTTTTTGGCTAAAAGAGTGAGACGCCGCAGGCGAGGAAAACGTGCGGGGGTCCTCGTACGGCTCAGGAGACGCGGTACACGGACGCCCTTACCTGGGATTTTCCCCTCCAACGTTCGCTCACTCTCAAAATGGACGAACTGGCGCTGCTGATGAGACGAAACAGAGACTTTCTTCATCTCCTGTTTTGTGCTTCACGGAGACGTGGCTCAGTGAGCCGATCCCGGACGGCGCCGTACAGCTCGAGGGGTTTTGCCTCTTTCGTGCGGATCGTCATAAGGGTCTCTCCGGGGGTAAAACACGCGGCGGAGGAGTCTGTTTTTACATCAACAACGCCTGGTCTTCAGATGTGACTGTGATCTCCAAACACTGCTCTCCTGATCTGGAATATCTCTTCATTAACTGCAAACCATTCTACTCGCCACGTGAGTTCGTTTCATTCATTCTGGCTGTTGTTTACATCCCACCGAGCGCAAACGTGCACGTGGCACAGCGCGCGCTCGCGGGACCAGATTCTGAGTGTGGAGCGGACCTTCCCGGACTCCGTGTGTATTATCCTGGGGGATTTTAACAAGGGGAATCTCAGCCACGAACTACCAAAGTACAGACAGTTTATTAAAGGCCTGACCAGAGAGCAGAACACGCTGGATCACTGCTACACAACAGTCAGTAACGCCTTCCGCGCCGTGGCTCGCGCTGCTCTCGGCTTTTCAGATCATGCCATGGTTCACCTGATCCCCACGTACAGGCAGAGGCTGAAAGCTCTCCAAACCTGCAGTGAGGACCTCTAAGAAGTGGACCAATGAGGCAGCGGAGGAGCTACGTGCGTGTTTGGACATTACAGACTGGGGAGGTTTTCAGAGCTGCCACAGAGAGTTTGGATGAGGACAACGGACACTGTGACGTAATACATTCGATTCTGTGAGGACAGCATCATACCAACACAAACCAAAGTCACTTTCAACAATGACAAACCCTGGTTCACTCCAAAACTGAGGCAGTTAAGGCAGCAGAAGGAGGCAGCGCACAGGGCTGGTGACAGGGGGCGCTACAAAGACGCAAAGTATGGATTTAGCAAAGAGGTTTCTCGAGCGAGATCACAGTACAATACCCTTCTGAAGCAGCAGTTCTCTGACAACAACCCCGCCTCCGTGCGGAGGGTGCTCCGGCTCCTCACCAACCACAAGCCCGAGCCCCCCTGCTGCAGACAATCGAAAAAACTGGCTGAGCAACTTAACACCTTCTACTCCAGGTTTGATGTGACCACCCGCCTCCCCCACGGTGGCCACCTCCGCCAACCCAAACCTGGTCACCCCCACCTCCCCCACCACCCTCTCAGTTCAGGAACAGGATGTTCACAGGCTATTTCGGAAATCCAACCCCCGAAAAGCTGCTGGACCAGACGGCGTCTCTGCGCTACATTAAGACATTGCGCAGGAGAGTTAACCCCCCGTCTTCACAGAACATTTTTAACACCTCCCTGGGGTCATGCCATGTCCCAGCCTGCTTCAAGTCTGCCATCATTGTCCCTGTCCCCAAGAAAGCCCCGGATCACTGGACTTAATGACTACAGGCCTGTGGCGCTGACGTCTGTAGTCATGAAGTCATTTGAACGCCTGGTCTTGCCCCACCTCAAGTCCTTCACCTCCTCCCTGCTGGACCCCCTGCAGTTCGCCTACAGAGCCAACAGGTCTGTAGACGACACCATCAACCTGGCACTGCCACTTCATCCTGCAGCATCTGGACTCCGCGGGAACCTACGCCAGGATCCTGTTTGTGGACTTCAGCTCTGCTTTCAACACCATCCTCCCTGCTCTGCTCCAGGACAAGCTCTCCCAGCTCAACGTGCCTGACTCCACCTGCAGGTGGATCACTGACTTCCTGACGGATCGGAGGCAGTGCGTGCGGCTGGGGAAGAATGTCTCAGACACTCGGACTATCAGCACCGGAGCTCCACAGGGCTGTGTACTTTCCCCTCTGCTCTTCTCCATGTACACAAACTGCTGCACCTCCAGCCACAACTCCGTAAAACTCATCAAGTTTGCGGACGACATCACCCTCATCGGGCTCATCTCGGACGGGGATGAGTCTGTCTACAGGAGGAGGTGGACCGGCTGGTGTCCTGGTGCAGCGGTAACAACCTGGAGTTCAACGCCCAGAAGACAGTGGAGATGATCGTGGACTTCAGGAAAGCCACAGCCCCCCAGCCCCCCCTCATCATGACAGACTCCCCCATCACCACCGTGGACTCCTTCCGCTTCCTGGGCACCACCATCACCCAGGACCTCCAAGTGGGAGCCCTCCATCAGCTCCCTCATCAAGAAGGCCCAGCAGAGGATGTACTTTCTGCGGCAGCTGAGGAAAGCCAAGCTGCCAGTGCAGATGATGGTGCAGTTCTACACGGCCATCATTGAGTCCATCCTCACCTCCTCCATCACCGTGTGGTACGCTGGAGCCACAGCCAGGGACAAACAGAGACTACAGCGCCCTCTGCTGGAGCCACAGCCAGGGACAAACAGAGACTACAGCGCATTGTGCGTTCTGCTGAGAAGGTGATCGGCTGCAGACTTCCATCTCTGCAGGACCTGTACGTCTCCAGGGCTCTGGGACGAGCAGGTCGGATCACAGCTGACCCTTCTCACCCTGGACATGGTCTATTTGAACCACTCCCCTCAGGCAGGAGGCTACGGTCCATCCGGACCAGAACCTCCCGCCACAAGAATAGTTTCTTTCCCTCTGCCGTTGGACTCATGAACACTTCAAAACACCTGTCACTTTAACTGCAATATTCAACCACTCACTGCACTGTCACTTTCTGAACTACAACTTTAAACATAACTATAACTCTTGTGTACATAGAAATGCCTATTTTTATTTTTATTTTATAGTAATTTTAAATTGTTTCTTAATGCATGCCCTTTTTTGATTGAATATATGTTGTTTTATTATTGCTCAGTGTTTTATGTTGCATCTTAAGGCCGAGACAAGTTCCGACGTTTTTGAATTTTGTTCATTGACAAGGGCAATAAACTCTTTCTGATTCTGATTCTGATTCTGATCAATGCTCAGTCTGGGCTATTTTGAATCGACTTCTGCAGGTTAGAGAACTCCAAAAACATGCATGATCCTGTGCATGTTGCCTAGTGACAGCTGAGTTTGTTCTGAAGAACTAAACACAAAGTGAGATTGTACTACTGTTTTTAATAAAATTTGAACCACATGTTCTAATGACATTTATTATAAAATACTCCTGCTTTGGTCCCGCTTTACAGTTTATCCATGGTTTTCTGGTAGATATGTTAGGAACAAGACTGGGGGACCCAAAAAGGCAGAAGCAAAGTTTATTCAGACAGAAAACAAAATAGTCTAGGAACGGGGAGTTGGTTCCGGGAGGGCGTGAGTGGATCTTGCAGCACAGCAGTAGGTGGTGGCAGGCTGATTGGTGGGCTAGAGTAGACAGAAACAGGAGCTGGTCGCATGAGAGGCACTGGAGCAAACAGGAAAACAAATGCAGGTAAGAATCAAAAATGACAAAATAGCAAATGGAAAAGAAGCCTGCGCAAATATGCACCACACAACGTGACGGAACTATCTAGCGCTGGAGACTGGTCAGCTTGCTTGAGAAGTAGTAGGTGGTGTTGGAGATGAGCTGCAGCTGTGGAGCTCAGCAGGAGGAGGAGATGAAGGATCCACCAAGGAACTGACAAATAAGGAAAAAACAGGGGGAGCAGGGGAGAGGAGGAGGAAGGAGCAGCAGCAGGGAAGGATTGTGAAAAGATGGTTGGTTTAGTCTTTGTTTAAACCTGGTCTTGTCCCAGGTCTGCTTTGCTCTAGTCGAGTCAGGTTCTGGTAAACACTGGGCTTTAGTGCTTTTGTCCTGTTTTTAGTCGTGTCTTTTGTTTTTCCTTGTTGTAAGGTTCTGGTAAACACTGGGCTTTAGTGCTTTTGTCCTGTTTTTAGTCGTGTCATATTATGTTTTTCCTTGTCTGAACCTAAAGTCCTAAGTGGATTTGTGTTGTTGAATTGTGCCACTGTGGGTTGTTCGTGGATCTTATAGAGATAAAACATAAAACTGTGGTGGGATTTTGTAGTCCGGCCCCTGGACCTTAGCCCTTCAAAAAATCTGACCCCCTGGAAAATATAATTGGAGGCCGCTGTTCTAGATGAATGACTAATTCTCCCTCTTGCGTCGGTCTCCAGGAGGTCCACACGGGGCAGTGGGAGTGGACCTGGCCTTCGAGTCCATGCTGTGTCAGATCTTTGGAGAGGACTTCATCCAGAGCTTCAAAGCCAAGCGGCCTGCAGCATGGGTGGACCTGAGCATTGCCTTCGAGGCCCGTAAACGCACGGCTGCCCCGGGACGCACCAATGCACTGAACATCAGCCTGCCCTTCTCCTTCATCGACTACTACAAGAGGCACCGCGGGCACAGTGTGGAGGCCGCTCTCAGGAAGAGCAGGTAACAGGCTCCAAGACTAGAAGAGGAAAGGAAACTATCATCTCATAATTCTTAAAAAAAGGAATCCACAGTCAGTGTTTTTAAAAATCAGTTGATGAATTGGAGGGGTGAAACTGATTTTGATCTAGGGGGATTGTGATTTATTTATCGTATGTAAATTGATTATTATTGATAATCACAATACGCAATTATGAAAATGATTATTTTCAAACAAGATTATTAGGCCCAAGTGCCACAAGCTGGTGAGAAGCCTATTAGTTCCGCAAGGCAATGCAAACACTCGGCCATATGTTGGCCATATTGAATCATCTTCAGTTGTGCGCCATCAAAAGTTATACTTTTTTTTTTTACACTAAGTGTTATGGTCTGTGACGCAAGGCAAGTTAATTTGTAGCGCACAATTCGTACACTAGGCTATTCAAAGTGCTTCACGCAACAGTGTGACGAGGTAGCTTCGTCAGCTAGCGTGGGGAGGCCAGGGCGACATGGCGCCAACACACACACGCGCACACACCTGTACCGGCGTTTCTCTTACCTGTCCAATAGCCGCTGCTTGTCCCCTCCAAAGCCATGGTAGCAGTCTCGGGCGCACACTTGATTGCTGCTAAACCATAATTCTTTCTCAAATTCACGCACTCTCCCGTTTACTGTCGTCCTCTCCATGATTCGGCCCGCCAACCCGCACTCCGGACTTCCACTTTATATTGCGTCAGTGTTGGGCGCACATGTATGATGTCACAAGTGATGTCATGTAAGTCGCCGTTTTTGGTGAAATCAATTAGTTTTCCTTTTTTTTTGCTTAGAACCACTACACATAGAAGTAGATTTGTGTAAAAATATATTTATGAATTTATGGTATTATTTATGAAAGTGTAATGTTTCTGTTTGAAGAGAAAATTAGATTTTTCCTGTTGATTGAGTTGGGGGAGGAGCCTCCTTCTATAAAAAGGAGACTTCTAGCACCACAAAGGAGTGTCTGTTCCAGGAGGGAGCTGTGTGCACCGCAGGCACTAGCTCCAGAGCCAACCAAGGTTTTTCTATCTGTTGTACTGCTGCACTGATCTGTAAATATCTATTGTTTCTGTTCTGCACAGTTTTATTTTTGCACTTCTGGAGAATAAATTCACGAACACTATTCTTGACTTTGCCATATCATTTCATTGGGAAAGAAAAGAACACACTACAAACAGGAAAAAATGCATTAAATTATGACATGAAAGAGTCCAAAGAAAAGCATTTCAGTCATATGCACAGCCAAACAAAACAGTTTTTAGTTTAGATTTGAACATTGCCAGAGTAGAACCTGTCTCACATCCTCTGGAAGACTGTTCCAGATTTTTAGCTGCATAAAACTGAAACGCAGACTTCCCCATGTTTAGTCCCTGACTCTGGGCACCAGCAGGAGGCCGGTCCCTGAGGGCCTCAGAGTCCGAGATGGTTCATATGGCACTAACATGTCCGAGATGTACTTTGGTGCTAGGCCATGGAGAGACTTGTATACAAGCAGAGCAGCACATTTTGCCAAGAATTTCAAAAACATTGCCTTTTGAATGGGGACCACAAAATGTACTTCTTCCAAAATGTGTCAAATTTTGCACAAAATTCTATCTTGGCGTGCCAATCAAAAAATCCATTCAGACCCATGTCATATTTCTTATGTTATTCCACTTATGTTATCATCAACTTTTGTTCACAATTTATACTTTTACAAACTCCTCCTTGGGCGTAAATTTGGTGAAAATCTTGAGGAGTAGGGCATCAAAAGTTATCCAAATGTTTCTTTTAGGTACCATAGTCTGTGTGCGGCAGAGCCACAAACTTTGCCCAGAATATTGACATTTTCAGTATACAATAATGCCCATACTTGTAAAACAAAGGAGAGGAGAAGGCGCGATAGCACCACGGATTCGGCAGTAGGTGAAATAAAAGGAAGAAGATTGGAGCGCGTTAGCCCCTCCTCTTGCGTTGCAGGGCAGCAGCGCGGTGAAGGCAGATCATTACATTTATTATTATTATTATCACCTAGGATAAAAAAAAGTCTTGAACAGTTTTGAACAAACTCCTCTGCTCACTGCTCTTTGGGAGTTTTGAGACAGACCTGGACCAGAGTACATGGCGCATGTGGAGACCTTTTGCCTCCAGAGGAGACCTCATGTGATCCACGGTTAGAAGCAGCACAACACTTCATCACCCAAAAATTCCACAAGACCCCTAGTCTGTCCCTGCCCACACAGGGACAGGCCTCATCCTGGTTGGATCAGTGAGTGTAATCCGATCCTGGCCGAAGTGATTTGATTTACAACTATTTGTTTAAGCCCATCGGGTGCGTGCGTGGAAATTCACTTAAACAGCATAGTACAAAAAAATACACTGCACTGACACCACTGAAATGAGCGCACACAAACTGGACCAAGTGCCACTATTCTGGCCTGTTTTGCTGTATCATGGACTGAACCAAGTAAAAGACAAAAGGGGGTTTGTTATTTCAAAACATGAATTACATGGAAAAGATTTCATCTATGTTTTAGATGCATGTGTGAAAATGAATTGTGTGGAGTCAGTGAGAGGATCGGGGGGACTTTCAGCAAATACAGTTGATAATTGGTCTCATGAGTCAGGTGCAGCAATTTTCTACTTTATTAATGACCTTATGTTCTTATATGGACTGTACATGGAAAGTAGCAGTAGCTTCCGATTATGACGTGCTGCTGACGAGAGATTGTTCCTGAGGGCTCCTCCAAAAATCTCATCAAAATTCCGACTATTACAAGATCTGACGGCTAAAGTAAGGCATTTCTCATGTTTGAAACAGAAGCGTGAGCCTCGATGCCGTGTAAAAGCTTCAAAAGAAAACAAAAGTTGCCTAAAACTCAAAGTGGCAGAATGACTACACGATCGACGGCAGCTGCTGATAATGGGCCTGACGCGGGCCACGAGGAGGAACGCTCAACTTCTAATGAAATGCCCTCCAACAGTGATCTAATGGGAGTTTCAAAAGTATAACAACAAGAAATGAACTCGCGCTCCAATGACACTCTGCTAGCAATTAAGGATCTAAAATCAGACCTAAATGCTCAAAGTAAAAGAGTGGAGGAGGCGGAAGAGAGAATAAGCAAAAAGAAGATGACGTGTTGACACTTCAAAATAAAGTGGAAAAACTGCAGAGCTCAGTGGATTTATTACAGTTAAAGCTTCGAAATCAAGAAGACCGAGCAAGGCGTCAACCTTCCCACTCAGGCCAATGAGACAGCGCACCGCACCGGCCCCCAGGACACCAAGCCAAGGGCTGCTACATTATCAAGATCGAGTCAAGATATTACACGCCGCGCAGAGATTCAAAGCGGTCAAATATGAATCCCATCAAGTCAGCTTCTACCATGCTCTGGAATATTATATCCAGCTAAACTTTTGGTTACGCACGATGGCCAACAGAAAATCTTTAAAATCCCACAAGAAGCGGAGGAGTTTCTACGAGGGATACAAGCTGCGCCAAGCTCTTCTCAACAGTAAGATTATCTACCATCGCTGCATGAACAAAACTCTGGTGGTAGTATGCAATGCGTACCCACTTCTCAAGGGTATCATGACGACTTTTGTATTGAAAATAGAACACAAAACGGCTTATTTTGGGTTTCTGTTCCTGTCTTCTCCCTAATTTCTTAATTAACAAAGTAAGCCTGTTGTCAATACTACGTGTTGAGAGGACCCCTGGGGGAGGGAAGGAAAACAACGAGTCAGCGTTCACATCATGTTGCTCCTCAAAAGGAGGATCAACTGGACAGCATTACCAGGGGGACTATGTTCGTAGGGTTGTACACACTTTGTTTAACTAAGCACGGAACGGTTGTGGGACGGGACTGGGGATCTTTTTTTTTTTTTTGCATGTCTATCTTGTTTTGTAGTAAAATGAACATGGTTATAAGAAAGATATCGACATGTTTAACACAATGGCATCTGAAAAATTACGAATAGCATTGTTTAATGTTAATGGCATATTGGGTCCAATTAAACGGTCAAAGATATTGACAAAGATGAGAAAAGAGAAAATTTACATTATATACCTACAAGAAACACACTTAAAGGACTTAAAACATCAAAAAGTAACTAAATTTGGTCACAACAGATTTTACTATTTTTCATACAAGGGCAAACATAAGAGGGGAGTGGCCATACTGATCTCAAGCCGAATAACCTGAAGAAATATGCCCGGTTCTATTAAACTCGGATAACTGCGTGTTCAGAAACTGGAAGAGGAGTGAAAGTAAACAAGATCTACTCTATCAGTTACTAATACATACCAGCTATAGATGACCAAGATTCATGAGTTTCATTACTCATTCTTTTATTCTCCTAACAAAGTCATCTATACAGACGTCTGGACTTCCGGGTGTCTAACACTCGTTACTCCCGTCTCCACCCATGGAAAAAGTGACGTGGCTTCCACCGTCTCCAGTATTATAGACAATGAAAATGAATATGCATGAGCCTAAAGTAAGTCCTTGTTGTAGAGCCGGGATTGGCCCAGTGCCCATCTGACCCCCTTCATGGTTTCCTCCTTTTTCTTCTTTGGTCTGCCTCACGTAACTTGAGACTGGTCACACCTTGGGAAATCACACTGGAAGAAAACAGCAAAGGCAGACCAAAGAGCAGCATAACATTGTCTAATAGTGAATAACATGATCAAATGCATTGCTACTAATGGCGAAATATACATGATCGATGCGAGCCTAATATGTAGTTCTCTTCAGTCCCCCTTCTGAGGTCAAGGACCTCACACAAACCGACAGAGGAGTAATCTGAAAAATCCTGGAAAAACAAAGCATAGAAAACACACCAAAACATAATCATCTTAGAAATTTTTACCCGACGATAAACTAAAAGTGTGTCATCCACATCCTCATTCAATGCCTCCCGGGCTTTCTGGGTGAAGACATCTTCTTCGCCCCCTTCAGGCATCATCCTCAAACCTGATTCTAGATCATTGGAATTGCCTTTCTACATTCACAAATTTTTACTCCAGTGGTTGTGCTGCTCAGGGCTTTTAGAGGACCATGCTTCTGAGGAGAGAGAACAAAACAACAAAATAAAACACCAAACAGTAACAAAAGCACCACCTATAAAGAGAAAAAAAGTCTCTCTGAAGGAGATGGGTCCAGGAGCCGGAATTCAGCCAATTAATCCAGGTCCAAGGAGCGCTATTTGTCCTTCCTGGGACGTCAGGAAATCTCTTAGTTCACTTACTTTGCGTCCCTAATTTCAGTCCAATTGCCCGATTTCACTAGGGACAAATGTGCAGCAGTGACTCAATTCCCACCGCGGCGCGCACATTGCCACCCTGCTCTGCATATTAAGGCGTCTAAAGCGACTCTATTTTTGCATAGCCACCAACGCTACTGCCTTGAGCTCGGGCTTACGTTCGAGTTGTTCTAAAGTTTCTCGTCTCAGAATCTCAGTCAAAGTCCTCAAGTACCCACCAAATTTCATTGATCTTTTGCATGGATGCTGCGGAGCCAATCATAGGGATCATGGTGCCTAGAAAACCTTTGCCATCTCCAAAGACAGGTTTGCGTCCGCCATTATCTGAAAAGGGAACATAAGATTGTCCTAACGTCTTATTGCCTACTTTTAGTTCTCTTTTGTTTTCTGTAGTTTGAATGTTTGTGAGGGTTGTGATGCCCATACTTCTTTACCGCCTCCTGCATTAATTTGTCTGACAGGACTATTGAAGAGGGTTTTCAGTCTAGCAAGGGTACATGTTCCACACCAATTTACAGGGAGAGTGGCATAACTCAAATGTCCACACAACCATACATAACCACATGGAGCAGGGTAACCTAATTGTGTAGGAGACGGGATCAGGGGTGAGAGCAGTAGTGTGGAATTTACCAATTCGCTCCACATGGTCATATTTAACGGCCATCTTCCTCCCCAGGCAAGAGAGGTCTGGTCTTCTGGTTCTGATGTATTCACCCACCTGGATTTAACATTTGTCATTCTACTGGTCCAATTCCTACCATAGTCCTCGAAGACCTGTACCAGCACATCCCTTGAATGTTGCTCCCCCAGGAAGTGATCACTCTCCTTACACCGTCTTTGAAAACTAAAATTTGCTGTAAGAGAAGATCTGAACATTGTCATACCCTTATGTAAGGTTTTATTGGTAGCATTTGTCCAATTGATCGGGTCTATCCAACTATTTAACTGCGCATAGTGGGCATAGGACTCGCAACCTGCTAGAGTGGTATAATTTAGTCGCCCGTAAATACTTTGCCATAATAAACAGATTGTTTCTTGGGTCGAGACAGGAATCGCCACTGAAGTGGGCATCTCCTCGGAGTGGTGGGGTCTGAAGGAACAGACCCAACAGGGACTCTGAACTTGTGTCGCATTTGCAGTTATTTTAGCTAATTCTAAACCATTTGTTGTTACCAACATGATGCTCTTTAATAAGTTCTCGTCGCCTCCTAGATCCATTTCCTTCTGAAAGAGACATATTAACATTAGACACATCATAAACCATTACTTCAGGGCACATTTCTCTGTTTTCCTTTTTCTCACTGAAAGTCTTCTTTGCCTTTTTTCTGTACATAATTTGACCCAAGTTAATACATATCGTGAGGAAACCTGAGTTTTCATCTGAACCATCGGATTCCCTCCTTCATTACAATAAATCACAGTCTTTGTGCCGTCATTTTCATTTTTGGTTATTTTTTCACAGGCACAAAGGAGAGCTGCTCTCAGACTTGGAACTGGACAGCCAGTCACCAGGTCGCTGGCAACTAACGTCCTTCCTCTAATTGCATGAGCAGTAGTATGCCAATAGTGGACAGAATTATGATCCACAGCCAAACCCAGTTTGGACATCTCAGAGGGCCGGATTGTTTTAAGCCAGTTTTTTGTTTTGTTTCCCCATTTCTTCTTGTCTAGGGTCAATTTCAGGTTTGTCCACCCCTTCAGTAGGGCCATTGGACCTACTTTCGTCATAACAAGGTTTTGAGTGGGACCAGTGATACCAGTTGTCACTTCCTTCAATCTTAAATGCGTGAGCAGTTTCTGTGAGTCACTTTATAAGGTCCAAGATAGCGTGGAGAAGCCCCAAGATCGACGAATAGGTTGCTTCAGATACACGTAACTGGGAAGTCCTGAGGTATAATCATGAACAATGGCAGTATCAGAATCAGAATCAGATTTAGTCAGATCTTTGGTAAGGTTTTGAAGAGCCTCAAAGTATGGTTTGAACTGGAAAAAGTGTAACACCTCAGGTAGGGTAGGAGAATTTGATTTTGGCAAAGAGCCTGGCATAGATCTGCCATGAACCAATTCAAAAGGAGTGTATCCGGATCTAAGATTAACCTGAGATCGAATGTTAAATGTAGCAGCAGGCAATAGAGTGAGCCAATTAGAATTAGGTGAATCATGGAGCATTTTTGCCAGAATTTGCTTCAGTGTTCTGTTCATTCTTTCTACTTTAGCATTACCTTTCGGGTAATAGACAGAAGAAAAAGTTTTCTTGATGCCTAATAGATCACAGACAGTTTTGACATCTTTGGCTGAGAAATGAGTTCCAGAATCAGAGTGAATTTTCAAGAGGGACACCCCAAGTAGGGATCCAATCAGTAATCAGAGCAGAAACAACAGATGCAGAAGTCTCTCGAGCACAAGGATAGAACTGAGGCCAACCAGAAAAAGTGTCAACGATACAAAGAACGTATCGTTTGCCTTTGCAAGGGTGTATCATGTCAGTAAAATCTATTTGGATCACATCACCAGGAAATCGTCCAACTCGTGTCTGGCTCTGTCCGACAGAATGATGAGGCTGCGGGTTGTACATCGCACAAGTTCTACAGGAGTGAACAAAGGTTTTGCACAACGAACCAGGAGTGGGATGATAGAAATGTTGAGAGAGAATAGATTTCATTGCAGCAGCACCAAGATGTGGATGGACCATGAATTTCAGTCAAGGTTTGATGGATCATGGAAGGAGCTAAATATATGGAAGACCCGTAGGTCCTCGATAGGTTGTCCTCATAAAGGAAAGCTTGAGGTTGATCATTCCAAAAGCTTAAATCATGAGTCTGCTGTGCAGACAGACTGTCTGCAGTTGTCATTAAGCATTGCAAGTTCCACGGAGTCGTGGTCCAGTAAGAGTCCAGGTACAGTCGCAATGAATGAGCTTGTCCTGCAGGAAGAGAGTCCATTAAGGACTGCAAAGAGTGCCAGATTTCAGTGGACATCCACAAAAGACCAGATTCAGAATATAAAAGATCATGCTCAGAAAGAGTCAAACCTTTGATCCCTACATCATGTTGCAAGAGAGGTTGGTATGACTGGATCATTTGTAGAATAGGTAAAGCATCAGGAGTGTGATCAGAAAAGGATCCAAGATACTTACCGGCCTATTTGGCCGCCAGGTCAGCTGCTTTATTTCCAAGGGCAGTGATAGCGTTAGATTTAGAATGCCCTGGAACCTTCACTATCGCTACCATTGCTGGTAGCATCAAAGAATTAGCGATCAGTTCGCACAGGTCCATGTGAGCCACAGGGACTCCTTTAGCAGTCAAAAAGCCATTTCTCTTCCATACAACAAGATCTCTATGTACCAATCCACACACATAAGCAGAGTCTGTGTAGATCGTTACGGTCTGTCCTTCAGCTGCAGTCAATGCCAGGTGTAGTGCCATAAGTTCCGCATATTGGGCGGAAGATTTCGTCTCTGGTCCCCAGGTAGCCACCGTGGGGATATTTTCGGGAGTGAAAAACTCCACTACTGCCGCAGATGCCTGCAAAGTTCCGTCCGGCAACCTGTGGCAATGTCCGTCTGTGAAAAGGAGTCTTGATTGTGGAATGGGAGAATCGAAGAGATTCTCTCGCAAGGAGTTTTTTCAGCCCTAGAAAATGTTTCACAACAGTGGGTGTGTTCCTGTCAGTGTGAGTCCTGATGATGAGTTGGGTGAATCATCCGAAGCAAAGAGCAGATTCGGTGCCTGTAATTCATTTGCCAATTCTAGTTGTCTACTAGGTGTCAGAGCAAAAGTCTTGGACTGTACATATGAGACTACAGAGTGTGTGGTGTAGATGGTCAATGAGTGTCCCATGACCACATGGGCTGTCTTTTTGAGTAATTTAGCTAAAGTGTCAGCATATAAAGCACATTGGGTAGCTTTAAGAGCTACAGGATCCAATAGGGTGGACACATAGAGAATAACTGACCTTTGTCCTGTCCCTGTCTTTTGCCATAGAACCCCATGTCCTGAGTCACATGTGATGGAAGTGTCAAAATGAAACGGTTTGGTGTAGTCTGGGATGGCTAAGTCAGCACAGGTGGCGAGTGCCATCTTTAAGTCAGTGAAAGCTTGGTCAGCTTCCTGAGTCCAGTCCAGTCGTGCTTGTAGTTCTCTGACGCCAGCTTGCTTAATGATTGCCCTCAATGGTGCAGTCTCACCAGTGTAGTCAGGGACATGATAGCGAGAATAGTTAGCCAATCCTAAGAAAGAGAGTAGATCTTTAACTGTTTCTGGTCTGGGAGCGTTCAAAATCGACTGTTTCTGGCTTGGAGTAGGTTTCACAACGACCAGCTGAGATAATTTTCCCCAAAAATGTAACTTGTGGTCTACAGCATTGTAGCTTCTTTTTTAGAGACTTTAAATCCTTGTTCATACCAGGCAGACAGAATACGACAGGTCATTTGCAAGCAATCTGCTGCTGAAGCGGAACCAACGAGAATATCATCCATGTACTGAACCACCACAGAACCAAGAAGCACGTCAATATTTTTCAAACATTCCTTAAGAACCTGATTGAAAATGCCGGCCGAGTTTTTGTGGCCTTGCGGCAAAACTTTGTACTGGAGTTTGACCCCACCATGAGTGAAAGAAAATTGATATCTGCACTCAAGAGCCAACGGGATTGTAAAGAAGGCTTGAGTCAGATCAATAACTGTGAAGAATTGCATTTCAGGCTCTAGAACAGAGAGACACTTGTGTGGGTCCGGCACCTGTAGCAAGGGAGTTGTTGTGACATCGTTAACTTTTCTTAAATCATGTGCCATTCTGTACGTACCATTAGGTTTGGGTACTGGATTAAAAGGAGTGTTCCAAGATGAATCAGAGAGCTCCAAAACATCTGCTTCCCACAGATGCACAAGAGCCTCCTCAACTCCCTGAGCTTGTTGTTGAGTGCGAAATGGTCTTTGAGGAATGTAAACATGTGATCCTGGTTTTACTTCCAAAATGACAGGTTTCACTGTAATACATTTACCAATATCAGCAGGGCCCTGGGCCCAAAGGGATTGTGGAAATTTTGTTGAGCATTTCTTCGGAGCACTCATGATCTGTCAGCTCTCTGCCATGTGATCTGGAAATATACTCCTCCTCAGCCATCACCGTGTCTGTTGTTATGTCAATTAGAATCTTGTAAGCCTTTGTAGAATGGCTGTATCGAACGCCCTCTACCTGTGTTTGTTCCCAATCGACAGTTTGATTTAGCTTGTATGTCAATGGTCCTAATTCTCGTGCCTCGTGCCCTGGACCGAGGAAAAGTGAAATATGTGGGTCGGTCAGTGAATCTCTTTTGTAATATGGCTTCAAATCATCAGGCAAAATAACTGGGGCAACAACTCCTGATTCATGAACATAAAAATGAGTTGATGTAATTGTGTATAAATTTCCTCTAACATGTTCATTAAAGTTGGTATTGTAAATCTGTGTTGCGGTCATAAAAGAGCGTAACTTGTAATGGGTCAGCAGGAGGAGCATATGGATGTAACATCATGAACCATGGCTTCCATTGAAGCATTTTGGCATATAGTCCATTCAGTTCAAGTGTTCCTGGTTCTAAGAGTCCCCAGTAAATGGTCACACAGGGAGGATCTGTCAAATCTGCTTGTGCCAGAAAGAGTCCATGTGTTCGTGAATGAGTGCACTTGATGGAATGTCCATTTGGCCAAGACACGATCATGTTGTCAGGGGTGCAATGGATTGTGGCACCAGTGGCTTGTAGAATGTCTCTTCCCAGTAAATTGACTGGAGTTTGTGGTGAGTAAATCAATGTCGTTCGAATCCATTGTCCAGCAACTGTCAGAGTCAAAGGTTTTGTGAGTTGTAAAGGTGTGGGTCGTCCCGTAAGTCCAACACGGTTGATGCTTTTTCCACTAAGCTGATGTGAACTCACTCTCTTGGTTGTAGAGTGAGTGGCACCAGTATCGACGAGCATCATCACCTTTTCCCCACCCACCTCTACAGCAACAAATGGCTCTGCAGTGGTGCGTGGACTTACTGGGCCCCGCTAGCAGACGTCGTCCGCGCCGTACGGGAGACATCCGTAGTCCTGGACCGGGTAAAGTCCAGCGTTATGTCCACCACGAGTCCAGGGAGGAAGGCCTCGTCCCTGTCCTCCTCTATTTCCAAATCCACTCTGTTGTGGAGGGCCTTGATTTTGGTTTTGTGGGCAAGCGCGAGCCCAATGCTCTGGACTCCCGCAGATGAAACACACGTTGGAGGGCTGTTGTTGGTTAAACTGTGGGTTGTATTGTTGTCCATAGTTTCCTCTTCCTGCTCCCCTGCCTCCCCTGCCTCTCCCTCTAAAGTAGCCTCTGTTTGCTCCTTGGTTGCCATGTACGTGGATGTGTGTGTGGGGAAATGTAAGAGGCCCGAAGGGCTGAGGAGGTGTCGCGTATAAGACGCTTGCGGGTGTGGGGTTCTCTGAGGGTGTGGGTGTGGTTTGTGAATCAGCAGTTGTTGCCACCATTTGAGTTTTAGCTTTTGTATCTTTTTTAGTCTCAGTAGCCTGTTGTCTAGCCTGATGAAGCTGTATTTTTCATCTTCATCTTGCAGGTTCTTAGTTTTGTCCTCCTTTTCTTTCTGTTGTTTGTTATACAAATTGGCGTGATGTCTAAGGTATGTGAGGAACAAGTCTGCGTCAGTAATGAGGCCAGGTGTGTTTTGCATTATGGTTTTAATTGAGTCTGGGAGTGCATCTAGAACTCCTTGTAAGAAGAGGCAAGTGCTTTGTGCAGTGCGGTATGGGTGTGTGTGCATGGAGCTGACATGTTTTTGAATGCAGCTTTCCATGTATGTGTTGGGACAGTCACCAGGTGAGAATAATGGGAAGCTCGGTGGTGTGGGCTGAGGTGGAGGATATCTGGCTTCTACCTGAACCAGGAATGCAGCAGAGTACTGATCAAATGGGTTTTGTACCAGTGTGGCAGCCATATCCATGTCTCTCCAAATTCCTCTTGCTACATGTGCCAGAGCGCACTCTGCCAGAAGGGCTTTCACGTCTCCTACTGCTAGTCGTATTTGAGGTCGCATTTTGACCGCCTCAAACCAAGCTCATCCTTCTTGTTGGAGCATTGGAAGTTTAGCTTTCAATAGTGCCAGTTCTGCACAGGACAATGGTTGATAGTTCATTACCGCGTTCCCGTCGTTGTCTGCCTGTCCTGTGGGAACAAATGGGTAGACGCCACCCCACGATGACTTACTACTGCGGGGGAAAGTCCCTTAATAACCACCTGTTGTGGGCTATCTGTAAGTCCTTGAGTTTAACTTTATTTTTCGCGTCTTTGAGTCTTCTGCTCCAGTCCTTGTCACTCTCGTCTTGTCCTCGCTTTATTTTAGCTAAGTCCGCAGCTAGTTTGCTTCGTTCCAAAGATCATTTCAAAAGTGTCTGTCTAGCCTCATGAGATTCTGCATTTTCTGTTTCTTCCTCGTCGCTATCTGAATCATAAAAATGTGTCAGTCGGTGTGTAGCTGTTGTAGCCTTTGGTTTGGCTGTGTGTTGTGGTTCCTGGAATTTGAACTTCTCTAAATGTTGTATCAGTATTTCGTTGTTCTTGTCTCTATCTTCCTTCTCTGCGGCCATTCTTTGCGTAATTTCTTCCTTGGTTTCTGCTGTGTTTTTGGCCACTTCCGCTGCCATTTGTTCCTGTGCCAGCTTCAGTTGTTCTTTTTGTCATCTCTAGATTTTTTGTAACTTCATCCATCATGTTTTTTAACCTGAAACACAACTTCCTTAGTGACCACGTAAAAACGTTTAGTTAATTTGTCAATGTTTGCTTCGTCCAACGCAATTGTGTCCCTGTTCACTAATTTGATTAGAGCTGCTTTTTCCGTTCTAACAGTCCATGTAGTTGCGGGTATACGCCACTAGAGGGCGCGATTGTACCATCTGATCCATATGAAGGAGGGGCCGACGGTAGAGGGTCCTTGGCTCTGCCTCCAGTGACGGCGCTGGCTCCTCCTACCGAGGGTGGTACGAAAATCCTCTTCCCTTTGTTCCATTTCACCGTAGAAGCCTCCAGGATCAGTTTTGCATGTTTCCGCATTTTTAACTACTTACTACTTTGTCTCCGCTGCTTCACGTCTCTCCTCCCGTGAGGCTTTCTCCCCCTTTTGAGTTTGCTCCGCTACGAGAACTTTTCAGCGCACATTTCCTCGACTCCGCCTCCAAGGACCGCACAGAACTTTCAGCGCGCATTTCCTCGTCTTCGCCTCCGCGCACCGCACAGAACAAACTCAAATCCACTTTCAATTGCCTTTTGTAACTTCTTACTCTTTTGAGCTTCGAACGTAGATTTCTCTCGTTCCATATTTCCCTGACCCACGTTTCGCAGTCTTGTTTTTTCGACATTTCTTTTGTTCTCAAGTTTCACTTACCGTAACGTCACGCACCGTCACGTGCACGCGCCTTCACGTGCGCGCGCCTTACACTCGCGTCTTCACCTCCCCCCGCCTTTTTTCGCAACAGTTCTTTGTCTCACTTTTAAGCAAGGCAAGTTTATTTGTAGAGCACAATTCGTACACAAGGCAATTCAAAGTGCTTCACACAACAGGAAAAAATGCATTAAAATCACAAAGACATGGCAGAAATCACAATCTTAGTTCAAGTCATACAAGAGAAGAGTGCAAAGAAAAGCATTTCACTCATATGCACAGCCAAACAAAACAGTTTTTAGTTTAGATTTGAACATTGCCAGAGTAGAACCTGTCTCACATCCTCAGGAAGACTGTTCCAGATTTTAGCTGCATAAAACTGAAACACACATTCCCCATGTTTAGTCCTGACTCTGGGCACCAGCAGGAGGCCGGTCCCTGAGGTCCTCAGAGTCCAAGATGGTTCATATGGCACTAACATGTCCGAGATGTACTTTGGTGCTAGGCCATGGAGAGACTTGTATACAAGCAGAGCTGCTTTGAAGTCTATTCTCTGAGCCACAGGGAGCCAGTGCAGAGACCTGAGCACAGGACTAATGTGATCGTACTTCCTGGTTCTAGTCAGGACCCCGAGCAGCGGCGTTCTGGATGTACTGCAGCTGTTTTACAGCTCGTTTGGAGAGGCCAGTGAGCAGGCCGTTACAGTAGTCTAATCTACTAGAGACAAACGCATGGATAAGTCTCTCCAGGTCTGGTTTAGACACTATACTTTTGATTTTGGTAATGTTTTTTTAGATGGTAAAAAGCTGCTTTTACAACTATTTAACCAATTTAACAAATTTAGTAGTACTTTTTCCTGACTAACCTGGTCTAGACCATACTAGACTAAACTAGACTAGACCAAATGAATCGAGAGGGCCTCAAACCCACGCATTTATGTCTCAGACAAAAGCTCTTACACGCGTAGCCTTTTAAGAGTTTCAGACGGCCCCTGAGTCCGTCTACGGCTACTCAGTAACGTTTTATTTCCATACATGCGTCCATGTGTAACGCAGGAGTTCCATCGACACGCACCCACAGGGCTTTTAAAGAATTAATATTCAGCGTGTTAGTACTTTATTTCTTTTCTTCTCTTTCTACATATAACTATTTATTCCGTTTACTTATTAAATTTGGGTTTTTAATTAATAATTTGGATTTGTGAGCCCTATAACGCCTTTCCCTGCTTCATTCCACCATCAATTTACAGATTTTAGCTTAAAACCAACAATTCCCAAGTTTCCTAAACTAAAATTTGGAAAGTTAGCCAATAGACATACTTTGAAACTCTTAAAAAAGTGAGAATCAAAAATGTCTTACCTTAAACTAGGAGGGCGCGCCCTGGAATAAGTTGGTGTTCCGCCGTGGGATGAAGTGCTGGTATGTCTACCGCAATGTGTCCAGAGGAATGGAACGCCGCCGTTCCCCCTGGTTTGAGCACGGACCTCTTCTCCGTGTCTCCGGTTGTTGACTCCGGTCAACTCCCCCTTCAGCACGACTCGGGGTCACCAATTGAAGAAATATGCCCGGTTCTATTAAACTCGGACAACTGCGTGTTCAGAAACTGGAAGAGGAATGAAAGTCAACAAGATCTACTCTATCAGTTACTAATACATACCAGCTATAGATGACCAGGATTCATGAGTTTCAATTACGCATTCTTTTATTCTCCTAACAAAGTCATCTATACAGACGTCTGGACCTCCGGGTGCCTAACAATCGTTACTTCCCGTTTCTATCCCGGAAAAAGTAACGTGGCTTCCACCGTCTCCAGTATTATAGACAATGAAAATGAATATGCATGAGCCTAAAGTAAGTCCTTGTTGTAGAGCCGGGATTGGCCCAGTGCCCATCTGACCCCCTTCATGGTTTCCTCCTTTTTCTCTTTGTCTGCTCATGTAACTTGAGACTGGTCACACCTTGGGAATCACACTGGAAGAAAACAGCAAGGCAGACCAAAGAGCAGCATAACATTGTCTAATAGTGAATACATGATCAATGCATTGTATAATGGCGAATATATGATCGATGCATAATATGTAGTTCTCTTCAAACCTTTGATCAGACTTTTGAACACCGGGACGGAGAGGGCAGATTTGTACAGGTTAAAGGAAAAGTGAATGGAAGTGTATTTACTTTGATGAACGTATATGCTCCACCAGGAAGCGACCTCGCCTTCTATACTGAAGTAGTGGAGCTAATTGCAAACCACTTTGAGGGAACCCTTATTTGTGGCGGTGACTGGAACTAACACGTTCAGCCGACATTGGATGTCTCCAGCTCACAAAGTGCTGGTAAATCTGTAAATCTATAAATAAAAAATGTTGTAAATTAATACATAATGTAGGGTTGATCGATATCTGGAGAGAGATGAATCCTACTGCCCGCCAATATACACACTTTCCCCACCCACATGAGATCTATACCAGAATAGACTACTTTTTTATTTTCAGGATAGGTCCAAAATCACAGCGGCGGACATTGGTAAAATTGATCTAAGTGATCATGCTCCTATTTACATCACTGTAGATCTTGAACAGAAACAAAAAAACCACACTTTGGAGACATATTGTTAGTCTACTCAATGACCGACAATTTGTAAAAATGACGACAAAGGATATTGAGACGTACATGGAGGAAAACAATAATGGTGAAGTTTCTCCACCTATCCTCTGGGATGCACCAAAGGCGGTTTTGAAGGGCAGGGTAATTGCCGTCGCCTCGGCCAAAAAGAAACAAATGCAGAAAAATGTGAACGATTTACAGAACAAACTAAAGCTGCTGGAGACTATTGAAACTATAAAAATGAATGTTTTGCCCAGGTTTCTCTATCTATTTCAGACTCTCCCAACTTCCATTCCCAACCGGCTGTTTGAGTGGAATAAAACAATCTCAAGATTTGTATGGCAAGGCAAGAAACCCCGAATCCGATTTAAAACTTTACAATTACCAAAAGAAAAAGGAGGCTGAGGATTACCCTGTCTGAAAAGCTACTTTATCTCAGCTCAAATCAGAGCGTTGCTGGTGTGATTTGAGTGTGTGTGTGTGTGTGTGTGTGTGTGTGTGTGTGTGTGTATTCTCTTGTACAGTGTCCTTGGGTGTTCTGAAAGGCGCTTTTAAATAAAATGTATTATTATTATTAATATGAAGTTCAATGGAAAAATATTAAGATTAATGTTGTGCCAGGAGTTCCTGTTGTACAGGCCTTACTGGCAGATGACAAACGGTTGAGTCATTTGGAGGAAGTTTAGAATCCCTGGGTAAAATCTGTGCTTACAACACGGAAGGAGCTAATCAAGACATACAAACTAAACAAAGATGTTAAAATTTTAAACTGGGTGGTTTATGACCAAAACTTTGTACCAAATAGAACAGACTTGAGATTCAAGGTCTGGATTACAAAAGGTATAACAGTTTTTTACCATATTGTAAAAGATAACCATCTGAAAAGCTTTGATATGTTAAAAGAATCCTTTGACTTGGAGAAACAGGACTTCTATACGTATTTACAAATAAGGAGTTATTATAACCAAGAAATTAAACAAAGTAATGAACATTATAACCCCCTGCCTGAATTTATTATCAAGGAACTTTCAAAGGGAATAATATCCAAATTATTATTAATCTGGACAGCTACTCTACTGAATATATTAAAAACAAATGGGAAACAGAAGGTAACCTTGTTCTGACGGACGAGGAATGGGAAAATGTGTGTACATCCCAGTGGAGGAATACAAAATCACATGATCCAACACAATTCTGTTGGAAAACTGTCACGTTTCTTCATAACACCAAGCCAAAGTGCCCACTCACAGGAAAATGCTAACTGTTGGAGAAACTGTGGCAGCCAGGAGGCAAACCACTATCACGTGTTTTGGGACTGTCCTGTTGCTCAAAAATATTGGACAGTTACAGACTATATTTAATGTTACCATCCCATTAGATTTCAGAACAATGTACTCCGGCCATGGACACAATAAACTAATATCTTCGGAATATAATTTTGACAGCAGGAAAAAATGCCATCACAAGGAAATGGATGATGAAAATCCCACCGACGATTAAGGGTTGACATAACAGACATCAGACACTTGGAAAAAATCCCTTACAGATGACCTGAAACTAGAAAAATTTGAAAAATCTTGGGCGAGATGGAATGTTTATGTTGGACTCACGATGCCATAACCACATTGATCACATTGTGCCATTATTATTCTCATCAATTGTATTATTATTATTTTTCTTCAGTCTCAGTTCGTGTTCACCGTTAATATGTTTTGTGTACAATTAAATTGAAAAAAACTTGGGGGGGAATTTAATATAAACCAAAAAAATTCAATGTTCTTTTTTTTTGTACTTAAATGATACATTATTGTCCTCTGTTTGGAGGCCTTAACTACAGGGTTAGCCATTTTTACACAGGGACATTTTGCTCTCAAATATTGAATTAGTTTAAAGTTCAGATGAGTCTTCTCCGATGTGCATGCAGGACATGTGTAAATTGATCCCTGACAAGAGAATCCTGACACATATATTGCCTCTGTCTATTGTGTACGAACAGTATGAACATAGTGAAGTGGTCGTCCCAGGGCATGCTGCGGCTCACTCAGGAGGCCATGCACGAACTCTTCCAGCCTACCATCCAAAGCATCGTCCGACACATTGGTAAGAACTCTTTGAACCACACTATAAGTTCAGCTCCTCATCACAAACAAACTCTGAGTCGTGTTTTTCAAACCATTTAACCCTGAACGTGCTCCAAGAACATCTACACAAAAGCTGGGCTTAAGACTGCTATTTTTGTTGCATGAGTTGAAAATCAAGATGAAGTTTTGCTCTTCTGTGCGTCTATTTTCTGTCGTTTACAGTGAGTACGAGCTGCGATCACCTGTTCACGATAAGCACACAACTGCTGATCATATGGTCGCAGGGATTTTATGCTGCGTTCCATTTCTCTCTGAGGTTGGAACTCCGACTTGGGAGAGAGATTTTCTCAGAGTTTCTCTGTTCCAGTTGTCACGTCGGAAAGTCAATGAGCAGGGGATTACAAATCATGTACAACACCAAACAAGTAGTACAATCCAGAAAAGTGCTCCAATCAGCTAAAATGTTGCTCCAAATAGGTTAATGTATTAACCAGGACAGGGTTATTACATTTGCAGTTCTGAGAGTGCATTTTTGATTTAGTTGATATTAGCTCCGTGTTGACATTAGCGTCATTAGCGTCACAAAACGTTTTAAAACAATAGGAGCAGATTCACAGACAGTGGAGAGACAGTAGGGAGAAACTAAAGGTAAAATAGTACAAGAACTCAATATTTTACCTGTCAGAGGTTAAACTTCATTCAAACGCTTGGCGCTGTCATGAAGGATTCTGAAGTGTTGCCCGAGTTTTCAAGAAGGAATTCCGAGATGTACTGTAAGAATGTGGGTGTGAATTTGTAAGTTGGACAACTGGAACGCAGCATTAGACATGTTTGATATTTGTCGTGAGTCCCTCGTACAGTGTAAGCAGGTAAACTTATCCTCCATTCCCCCCCACTCGCCGTTCTGAGCTCCATTGAATCTTTGTATAAGAGCCCAGTGCAAGTTTGTAATTTTGAACTGAAAATGGTCTTCAATTGTACAAAGTCGCACAGTGTTAGCCCACCTTAAGACACGTCCATCGGTTAGCATCAGTTTGCAAAAATTTGTGTCATCTCATCTCGTTTCACTTCCACTGTTATCAGCAGAGGGCGCTGGCTAGCATCCATGTATTCAATCAAAAAAACTATACGTAGACATGTAAATGTATCTTACTGTAAAAGCCTGAGAAAAGTAGAATGTTACTTTTGACAAACCCTTTGTGTCTCTTCCCTGCCCACCTCCAGAGGAGCTGCTGAACCGGCCAGAGGTGCAAGGCTTGCACTTCCTCTTCCTAGTGGGAGGCTTTGCAGAGTCGCCCATGCTGCAGAAGGCCATCCAGAGGTCGGTGGGCCACAGCTGTCGCATCATCATCCCTCACGACGTGGGGCTGACCATCCTGAAGGGGGCGGTGCTTTTCGGCCTGGACCCCAGCGTTGTGAGGGTGCGTCGCTGTCCACTCACCTATGGGGTGGGAGTCCTCAACCGATTCGTGGAGGGCCGACACCCACGAGACAAGTTGCTGCTGAAGGATGGCCGCGAATGGTGCACAGACATCCTGGACCGCTTCGTCTCAGTCGACCAATCAGTGGCTCTGGGAGAGGTGGTGAGGCGGAGCTACACACCGGCACGCGCCGGCCAGCGCAAGATCATCATCAACATCTACTGCAGCTGCTCGGACAATGCAGTGTACGTGTCGGACCCTGGAGTCCGGAAGTGTGGCACCATCACGCTGGACCTGCCACAGCGCTTACCCTGCCCTGGGGCCACCACAGGGGCCCCATCACTGCGCAGGGAGATCAGGGCTACCATGCAGTTTGGAGACACTGAGATCAAGGTGACCGCTGTGGACGTCATGTCCAACCGCTCAGTGCGGGTGTCTGTGGACTTCCTGTCCAACTGAGCAGCAGAAGAACCAGAGACTTGATGGTTCTACTGAAGAGTCTGTAATCCTATTTAGAGCATCAGTACTTAGACCTTAGTTTTTCAGGACCAGACCAGAGAGCGCCCCAACAGGTGAAGTGTACTTTGGGAGTGGACAAACTGCTCAGCCCTGTTCCAAACCACTTCCTCGTTCTTTTTCCTACGCACTAATCCTCAATGTGTGGCTCCTTTACAGAAACACACAAAATAAGTGCGGTTCCAAAGGGAGTGAGCAGTAAGAAGTGTCTAATTCACAGCGAGTATTAGAACATTAAAAAAAAAAATATATATATATATATATATATATATATATATATATACACACACACACACACACACAGTGATTCCCTCGTTTCTCGCGGGAGTTGCGTTCCAAAAATAACACGCGAAAAGTGAAATCCGTGAAGTAAGTCAGCTTTATTTTTTTATTATTTTACAATGCAATACTGAACTATAGAATGAAACCAAAAATCAAAACCTGTTTTAAAGCCCAAAATGTGTTTATTAAACAATAATGTTAATATAGTAATACAAGGTTGGAAACATTGTCCCTCGCGTATGTCACAGTCCCAGCTGTGCCTCTTCGTCCTGACTCCGCCTCTTCGTTCCTGACTCCACCCTTCGTCCCTGACTCCGCCCCTTCGTACTGACTCCGCCCCGCTGTAGCGTCTGTTTCTACTGAAGGCGCAGGAGTCTTTCTCCGAGAGAAGAACATTGTTATGGGTCGTTGTTGGCGCTCTTCTCTTTTTCTGAGCAAGAAGATTTTTATAAACGGATATGCCACCTCCGATTATATTTGAGAACTGCCAATGAACGACTCAAAGGGTCTCCAAAGGGTCCCAAAGGGTCCCATTCTTGTGCCGTGCGCTGACATTGTGGGTTTTGTCACAGAGAAAAAATGCAAACGTAAAGTTGGCAGAATGTACAGAAACGAAAACGGACAAGTGAAAAACCAATATAGTACAGCGTCAATATATTAACAGTAAAGCCCCTGAGCCAATCAGGATTCAAGAGCACAATGCACTGTAAAAATATTCGCACTGTAAAAAAAAATCCGCGAAGCCGTGAAAGATGAAACGCGAATATAGCGAGGGATCACTGTATATTCATAACAAAATTACATTTGGATCTCTGCTGTTACCCTACTGGCTGTAAAGGGAATTACACACCATTTATAAAAAATAAAAATAAATCTTGGCCTCAGCACGCAGTTGTACTGATCATAATTAGGAGAAATTCATAGAACGACTCTTGTTTATGGAATTGAAAACAGCAGAAGATTCTCAGAGCCACGTCATAGTTGGAGAAAACGTCCGTTATGGAGGAGAGTGTTTTTGATTCTCAAAAGTGGAGAGGATTTTCTAACCAGTATTCCTCAAACTAGCGTGAATGAAGCTAAGATCTACTCTAGGTATGTTTTGGATTAGGGAACAATGTTAGAACATGGTTAAAATCTTAAATCAAATGTTATTATATGTGCTTTTAAAAAGGCATCACAGATTTAAATAAAAGTGAAACAGCGCTAAAATCAAACACTTTTGGCGAGGAAAAGATTTAACTTTATAGGTGCATATTTACAAAATAATCTGTCAAACACATTCATCTCACATTGTTTTTCTCTGTGAAGGTAAAACAAATTATTAATGAGATCCATGAGCTGGCTTTTGGAGTTTGTTAATAATTATGCATCTCAATAAAAAATGGAACAAACTAATCTTGAGATTTACTGCCACGTTGACTTTGTAAATGGTAAAGTTGTTCTGAGCAGCCAAACGTGTCTTAATTAGTTCAGAAAAATACTTTATAAGCAAAACTCGGTGTAATCCCTCATTTGTCCAGGAGTGATCCATTATAGAGAGAGATTCAGTTGTATCATCTGGTTTTGAAAAAACAAGAAGTTTTGACTCTCAGTCATTCTCAATCTGCAGACCTGGTTTGATAAATCTGGACTGCATAAGCCCTGCCCAACCTCCTGATGATGGCCAGTCTTAATTTGTTCACACTGCTTAAATTTGACCTGAAACAAATCTTTGTTACCCTACCAGCCCTGTAATGGACCATGGCAATCATGTCGTTTGATGGATGTAGATCCCTGATGTGATTAGCATATTACTGGCCTGAGTCATTTCCTGATCATGGCAACAAAGATTGCCTCCTTCACTCCTCTTTCAAACCATCTTTTCCAAACCATCAGAATCTCCACCTCACTGTCTTCAATAGAGTGGTTTGTGGCTTTAAGATGAAGATGCACGGCGCTCTGGGGTCCTGAACTCGAGTGTCTTCTGTGCTGATAAAGCCTCTTGTGCAGTGGCTGTTTAGTCTCCCCTATGTGGCGCTCTTTACAACTTTCTTCACTGCATTTGATAGAATACACTACATTGCTCTTTTGTGTAGGCATCTTGTCCTTAGGGTGAACCAGTTTTTGTCTTAACGTGTTCCTGGTTTATTAGAGCCACAGATTGAGAATGACTTTGATGAAAGTTGAAACATCTTGTTTTTCAGAAGTGTCCAGATGAGTACACTTGAATCCTTTTCTACAACTTTACAAGGAAAAACTAAAAAACACGTTTGACTCACATTGCAGACACCTTTTCAAGAGTGAAAAGAGCGCCTGAGTCAACATAAAAAAATACAAATAATTACAATAATTAATTTAATATAAAACGGCGACATTAGTGAGTGGCGCTTTCATGGAAAAGGCATGTCTCTGCAGTCTGAGTGAGGGGCTCTGCACGCTCTAATGATGAAGCCTCAGCTGAAGGAGACCTGAGAGTTTAGTGGCAGTAGAACTGGTTTAGAAAGGGGCCCTCAACCAGAAAAGAGGCAGACCACCAGTGAATTTTTTCCTCTCACACAGATCATGTCCCCTGACACTACCAGCTCATGTCTTTGGTCTTAACTTCATGTAAATGGTCGCATTTATATAGAGCTTTTCTACCTTCAAGTCACTCAAAGCGCTTTTCATCAAGGAACCAGTCACCCATTCACACACCAGTGTACGCAGACACTGGGAGCGGGGAGGTTAAGTGTCTTGCCCAAGGACAAGATGGCAGTATTCACGAGGCAGCTGCCTGCCAACCTGTGGGCCAGTGGATCTGACCGCTCTACCAGGATGTTAATGTTGGGAATGCCACTGAGCTACTGCCGCTCATGTGCACATGCAAACCAAATAAATCACAATTCTGCTGAGAATTAGTTACATTGAGAATTTTGTATTGACAAAACATAGCGGCACGGTGGCGCAGCAGTTAGCACTCTGAACTGTCAGAAGGAGGTTCTGAGTTTGTCTCCAGGCGGACTGGGGCCTTTCTGTATGGAGTTTGAATGTTCTCCCCGTGTTGGCGTAGGTTTCCCACCCCACCTAAATAATGTATAACAGGCTCCTCCCCTTTGGGGCCAGGACTTCCCTGACAGAGATTATAAATCTCAGTAAGACTTTCCAGGTCAATATATGGGACCAAGAAACTTTGTTGGAAGTGTGAAATTCTTGGGTGTAGCTGACAAAACTCAAGCCACAGGCCAGCAGATTTGGACAGTGACAGTAAAGGGCTGATTTGGCCAAGGGACTCATTATTATATACGACTTGGTCATTTACTGAACTGCAGTTAACTTTAAAATTCTGAAAACACTGCGTCTAATCTGATGTCATGCAAGCATACTTGTCATATGAATCTGTTCTGTGATGGACAATAAAGGACGTGCGTGTCCCTTTAAGAGCTGTGCCTGTGTCACACGCTGGATTATTCAATTCAATTTTATTTTTGTAACGCCCACAATCACAACAGTAGTTGCCTCGAGGGGCTACAGTGGAAAACAAAATAATGTTCATAGGGACTTGGAAATGTCCCAGCGTCCTGTGTCCTTAGATTATGTGCTTTGTCATTAGGATATGAGTGTTTAGAGGATTTCTTGGTAATAACGGCACACAAGAGAACAGTTTGAGCTGTAACTTTATTAATCACACAGGTCCAATAAATACTTGTACACAGCAGAGGACAGAGGCCCCAGAGCTGCTTGTATCCTGTGCCACATTATGAGCTAAACCCAAACAGTGTGTGAGCAGAGCTGAGCAAAGGCTGGAAAGAGCTCCGCTGCTGTGCTGAAGATCTGGTGCAAACAGCTGAACACAACGGCCAACAGTAAAAAACAGAAAATGTCCACTCCACAGTCCACCTGAGCGTGTACCCCGTTGCAACTCATGGCCCCTGGTGCTCAGTGCGCGTGTGGTCTGCCACGGCCCCTGCCACGCCCTCCTCCCATGGGGGGCCCGTCCACACTGCTGCGGGGGTTCTTGATGGTCTCGTCCACAGACAGGATGAGACAGGCTGCTTCGGAGGCGGCGGTCAGGGCGTTGATGCGCACGATGGACGGCTCCCACACACACGCCACAAAGTTATCTGCGATGTCCTCGTTGTTGATGTCTACTCCATACCACATCCCACCCTGACACACACACACAGAGCACACATGTCACATGATCAAAATGCATGGGATTCTTTAACATTTGAAATGACATTGCAAATTGTACTGTAAAGCCCAAAATCACAACAGCAGTGGCTTCACAGGGCTAAACAAAATTGTTGATTTTTATGTTCATGGGAATTAAGCAGCTGTCCCAGAGCACCCCCGTCCTTAAACCCTCCTTCTGTGAGGAAAAACTACACACCCCAGTGGGGAAAATGTAGAAACCTCGAGGAGAACCACATAGGGCTGGGTACCGCGTTTTCAATACCAGTACTTTAATAATACCTGCTTTATACTGGTTCCTGAACAGTTCTTTTTTCAGGGGGCGCGCTCCGCCCGGAGCGTACCCGTGCGTGCCCGGAGCGTACCTGTGCGTGCCCGGAGCGTACCTGTGCGTGCCCGGAGCGTACCTGTGCGTGCCCGGAGCGTACCTGTGCGTGCCCGGAGCGTACCTGTGCGTGCCCGGAGCGTACCTGTGCGTGCTTGGCACGGAGTTTGTTGAGGATGTTTGTGGCGTCAAAGCCCGCATTGTCACACAGCTGTCGGGGGATGATCTCCAGGGCTTTGGCGTAAGCTCCTATCAGCAGCTGCTGTTTGCCTGGGATGGTCCTGGAGTAGTCCCGCAGGTACTTTGAAAGCTCCATCTCAATGGCCCCTCCGCCTGCCACGATGGAGTCATTCTGACGCACACACAAAAGCTCAAGTCTCGCACATTCACGCAGATAAGTGGCACAGACTTGGGCAAAGACATACTTTGATGGCACGGCGTACAATCATGATGGCGTCGTGCAGAGAGCGCTCAGTCTCCTCGGTGAACTGCTCGGCTCCTCCTCTCAGGATGATGGTGCAGGTTTTGGCTTTGGGGCAGCCCTTGAAGAAGTTATACCTGTGGACAGACAGCACTCTGGTGTTCAGAAGGAGGCAGGAGTAAGAACAGAAATAAACTCATCGTTTATATTCGTGACAATGGCTAGTTCAGGGGTTGAAGAAAAAAGATTTTATTTCACTGAAAGTCAAAATCACTGCAATGGTTTAAACCGAATAATGCAACGTGAACATTTAAGATTTTCCACAAATACAAGTGCATGCACAATGATGAGCCCAAATCCATGAAAGTTAATTTTTTTTAAAAGGGAAGATCAAATACATTCTGGTGTATTTTAACAGTTACAGGGGCCTTAATACAGTTTCCCAGGGCACCAGTGCATACAATGCATCTTTAAATCATGAGTAAACTTATAGCTCTAAATAGCTCTGTGCACCGCCCTTCCTGCATTATCCAAACCATTGTCCATAGGCTCCAGGCACTTACTCGTACACCTTACAAACTGCAGTCTTCACTTTATCATAGTCCTTGCTATCAGACACAGACAGGAAAAGGCTTCCTGCAGGCGACCCACAAAGACCCACAGGAGGACCAGTGTAACGCTCCGAGCTGCTCCCACCACATGCCTCAGCCAAACGCTCAAGAATGTGAGCATTTCAGCAGTAAACATACATTTCCAATGACATCAAAGAGGGCTGAGTATTGCCTGAAATACATATCCTGATACAGCGTCTAAGATACAATATGAGACGTGTCCTGATACATGGATCCCTCTTAAAACCGGTGTTAAAAGTTTACTACAATTATGTTTTGATTAGGCGGGTGTACCTCGCCTAAGGCCCAAAGGCACTGGGGTAGGCTCCAGTCACCCGCGCCCCCCTAACGGGAACAAGCGGTAGAAAATGAATGAATGAATAATGTCCTTAATATCAGAAGAAGTCACATTTTCAGCTCCTCAGATGCAGTCTGTAGGTTCAGAAGTGTTTCTAATGACTTCATGTTGTTTGCAAGTTTCACAATGTGCATCTCTGCCAAGAAGTCCGTCACGATATATCACCATACTGATATCGATTGAACATCAAACGAGTTGTCCTTTTTCTGGCAGTCTTTCATCTGCTCCAATTTTACTTGTTAAATTTCAAACTGTAATTCTAACAGCTTTACTTTCTGTCAAAAGTTAAGCTTGTTGCTGAGGCATTTGTAGAGGATGCGATTTATCCTCAAGAACCCAACTTTCAATTTGATTGGCAATTAATATGGCATCTACATTTTCCTTAATGCTTAAATCATTTACTTTCAATCTAAAGTTTTTAGAATTGGCCAAATTCCAGTTGTTCTTTGACGGGACTAAAAACTCAAACTGAAACTCAAAGTCGGAGACGTTCAACATTTTACTCTGATCAAACACACATCCAAGTCAGAAATCAAACTGAGGTAAAGCGCTAATCATAACAAATGCCCACCCAACCAACAGCAGACCCAATGCTCCAATAACAAACTCAACCTTCAAACTACAGTTCTACGGACATTTAAGCACGCCAAAGGAAACCAATCAGCAGGCAATCAAACGGACGACCCCACAGTCCGTGTAGCGCGAGCTGAACCCTAACGTAACCTGGGAGCGCACAACACAACTTTTACTAGGGGTGCACCGATATAGTACCGGTATCGGCCGATATTCAAGTCATTGAGTAATCTCGGTTTCAGTCCAAAACCACAGATGTCAGTCCAATGTGCCTTGGTAATGAAAGAGTTAACTCTGCCGTACAAGGGAGAGTCTGAGGAGGAAAGAGTCCCATGTCCAAGCTGTTAAAGTGCAGAACGTCATGTGGCCGCAGCAAACTCCACTCACCCACAAAATGATGATAAAAGACGGCAATGACATAGGTCCGTAACAGGGCGGATTAGAGTTTAGATGGAGCAGTCTAAACTAGTTCTGATTTAAACTGAGTGAAAACCCCTTAGTGAGACCAGTTCACATAACCTCAATTCTGATTGAATGGAATTCCAAGCTGCAGGAGACTCATAGGAGAACAGTCCATACTCGAGGTACCGACACACCATAAATGTCCCATGAACACAGGGCATAGTGAACTTCAGCTCTCTGCACCAGGGCGTCCATATAGGGCCGTGCACAACCACAAATAGGCTCTGATTAAAGTCATCTAGTGAGTCAACCTAGAAATGTTTTGTTTTGAGAGAAAAGAAAAACGCAGCATGACTGAGCTCAACATGCTCAATCCGTGCATCAAACCTCCGAGAGCGTATGTGGCAGCGGAGGAAAGTGTGAACCCTGCACCCTGGGCCCAGGGCTCGGGGCCAGGATACACATTCTAATGCGGATAAACATCTGAAAACTTGTCATGCCGGGGCACAAATAGTATCGTCTACTTGACCAGAGGGAAAAGGTGCTTCTCAAACGTCAGTCGACCCTCACCTGTCTCCTCCGACCTGCACCTCCTCGAAGAGCTCGCATTGGCCAAGGACATCATCAGTAATGTTCCCCACAGATGTCTGGATAGAGCCGCCACAGGCCTAACACAACACACAGCGCGCACAGGGTTAACACAACACACAGCGCGCGCGGCCCAACACAACGCACGGCGCGCGGGGCCCAACACAACGCACGGCGCGCGGGGCCCAACACAACGCACGGCGCGCGGGGCCCAACACAACGCACGGCGCGCGGGGCCCAACACAACACACGGCGCGCGGGGCCCAACACAACGGCGCGCGGGTGGCCCAACACAACACACGGCGCGCGGGGCCCAACACAACACACGGCGCGCGGGGCCCAACACAAACACACGCGCGCGGGGCCCATACACAACACACGGCGCGCGGGGCCCAACACAACACACGGCGCGCGGGGCCCAACACAACACACAGCGCGCGGGCCCAACACACAGCGCGCACTGGGTCAAAACACAACACACAGCGCGCACTGGGTCAAAACACAGCGCCTACCATCATGGTGCGTTTGAGGTCCTCCTCTTGCACGCGACCGGCACAGAACAGGTCTCTGTCTGCAAAGTACTGTGTAGCCACGTCTCCGATGGGCAGTTTAGACAGCACCACTTTGGCTCCGGACTGGTGGATCTTCTCCAGTTTGTCATACAGGATGTTCCACTCCGCGTCTACAATGGCCTGGTAGTCCTGCCACAAGCGAGAGACCAGGTTTAGAGCAGAAACACACAAAAAAAAAAACACACTTCACACTGATTGGCCGAAGAGTCAGAACAGCAGAAAAATTGGTTCCAGTTCCGCCTGTGGGCCCTAAATGCACTGATCGGCCCGTTTGCCACTGGTTCGTACTTCAAACAAACCAGCGGGAGCCTAACAAGATGGATTCTCAAGAGTTTGTGAATTTTAAAGTTTACGGTTACATGTCAGAGTTAGAAATCCATTATTGATTTTAGTCCTCGTTATTCATAAATGAGCCATTTAAATCTGTTGAGGGAGCACATATGTACATGCAGTACACGTAGGCGGCCCCTTGAGGGCACCTACTACATGTATTTATTATTAGGGTGAAACTTGTTGCTGTTAAAAGCTCAGATTCAAGCTTGATGAGATGACATCTAATTCAAGATTAGATGTCAATACAGATGGGGCCATTCAAATAAATATTGATAAAAACGCAATTTTTGGTTATAATATAAAGGTCTAATCAGGGTCAACTTTTGGGATATTTCTTGGCAAAGCTCTCAGCCTGAATGGACGCCGTGGTCAATGGTGGCCCGATGACCCAGTCCACGCACCGGCATCTGGCTAAAGCAAGTCTAGCATCACGGTTGGTTATGGATGGCCACGATTTCATTGCCCATTCTAGGGCTCTACATAATATATCGATATTGTGACAATTTATTGGCAATATCTGTATCCATGCAGAGATGCATACTGTGATACTTTTAAATGGGGATAGAAATAAACCCATTTCTGATTCTGAAATGGTGGATAAATAGCACAGCGGTTCTAAGAAAGTGGAAGTTCTATCCACGTTCTTATCCACAGCTTTAAGGCTCTTCCATGCTCTACGTTCGAGACACATTCGGATATGAACAGAGGCTTCTTCCCGTTCTCGGCACCAGAACACACCCTTGACACATTTGTTGGAAATATAAATTTAGCTCTGGTAAGCACACTTTGAACGTTCGAAAATGGAGCATAAATGAGCCTTTAGTGCTAGCACAAAGGGCATCACGTCAGCAGTGGTCCCCATCACGTACTGCACGCAACTGAATTTACCACAAGTGGACTCCAATCAAGTTGTAGAAGCGTCTCAAGGACGATCAGTGGAAAAACCCATGTACCTGCGCTCAGTTTTGAGTGCCACAGCAAACACTGAATAAGGCTGTAACATAAATGGTGGGAAAAGTGAAGCGCTGTGAATACTTTCTGGATGAACTCCATATGAAAAAAAAAAACAAAAAAAACTGCTATATTTTTTGTTGAATGATATTTGAGGATTTAAAAAGTGGTTACAAGTCAAACTATTAAAATCAAGACTGGAACCAACACGTTTTCATTTATGCTCCAAGAAGTAAACAAATCTAAATTGTCCAATCGATTCCAGAACGGATACCTCCACAGACTTGACTCGGACTTCAGCATTGTCCTTCTCCGCCTTCAGCTCCAGCTCCACGTTAAGCAGAGCAATCTTTGGGTTCTCGTAGCGTTTGGGCTGCATCTCAAAACCAGCGTATGAGAAGGTCTTTTTGAAGGCCACGCCAAGAACCAGCTGGGAATCCTGTAAGATATGCAACACAACAATTGGCTTTAATATCAGACTTTACATTTGTGATTAGGGATGGGTATCATTTTTATCCATCTGTCTCCTCCCTTCACGATTCCTCTAATTGATGCTGCTTTGGGCCGCCGTACCATTAATTGCTGTGTCAGCCTTGAGCCTGCGCCACTTTTTTACTTCCTCGCGCACAACAAGCAAATGTTTCCGCTCTGGTGAAGCCTAGGGGGTTGCGATATATAGTGCTTTTACGCACAGGGTAAAGGAGAGTAAAACAACGGTAGTGGCGTGCTTCTGCGCGCACACACCGGGCCGTGAGCAAAGCGAGGCATTGGAGCTACGATATTTATGTGGACTACAATAGGACTCGTGTGAGAAGCAGGAAGGAGCAGGATGACAGAAAAGCCTCAGAATTAAGCCGAACCCTTTGATCCCAGTGGTGTTGTAACACAATATAAGACGCCATTTGAGAGATTTGTTTACACCCTGTCTTTCTGAAATTCTATTCAACGTCATATAAAATGCTTAATATTGTCGTTTTAGTTGTAATTTAGCCAATTGTCAGTACCATTGATACTGATAAAATGGTGTCAATTCCCACCACCGTGTATGATATTGTAAAGGGCGTGATACCTCCAGAGCTCCTCCCTGGACCTTCTTGATGCCGATCATCTTGAGTGGTAGCAGCTCATCCAGAGACATGACGGCGTCCACCACAATCTTGGAGAAGAAGTCCTTCTGCCCGGCGATGAGCTTAGAGTTGAGGGCTGTGGCTGCACACTTCTCCAGCAGCTGCCTCTGCTCGCTGCAGCACACAGCGGCAAAAATGAGTATCCCACATTTATCTTCCCAACAATCTTAAAGTAGCAGAATGAACAGACCAGCATTTGTGGCAGACAACTGAAATGTAGGATTTTTTGCAATTGTAAATTTTGTAATTTTCCATTTTTTCCTTGAATTTGTTTTCACAAATTGTAATACTGTGGCAAATAAAATATCCTGCCAAAAAAAAAGTAAGTAGCTACCGTAAAAGTTGAGCTATTGAGCATTGTACAGTTACGCGCCGCACCAGTCTATAAGCCGCAGGGGTCCAAGTTGTAACATGAGATATTTACACAGAAAGATAGTACACTGTAGTGATGTCTTTTGACCAGCGGGGCCCGTGGGCGCAGTTGGGGTAGGCCAAGAAATTCTCATTTCATTGCGGGGCAGGTTATAAAACGCTAACCTCGTCAGAAAAATGACTATTTCAGCTCAAATTAGAGCACTGCGGTCCTGGTGTGACCCACGAGGCACAACGGAAATATATTGAGGGTAATGTTGTTACGGGGGTTCCTGTGCAGATGAGTCACTTGGAGGGAGTTAAGAATCCCTGGGTAAAATCTGTGCTTACAACATGGGAAAAACTAATCAAAACATATGAATTAAACAAATAGGTTAAAATCTTTGGTTGGTTTTCTTATGATCAAGATTTTAAGCAAAATAGCACCAACCTGAGAGTTAAAGATTTGGATAACAAAAAGGTATAGTTTTCTACCAAACCATGAAAGAGCCTCAAAATAAAAGCTTTGATATGTGGAAAGAATCCTCTGGTTTGGAGAAACAATATTTTTATAGGCCTTTACAAATAAGTTAATATAACCAAGAGATAAAAAAGCACAAATTATTATAACCCTTTGACTGAGATGTTTATTAAAGGCATATAAATCAGAACTCTCAAGGGGAATAATATATAAATGCATTAATGACCTGGACAACCAATCTACTAAATACATGGATATTAAATGGGAAAAAAGGGTCATTTTCTTTTGCTGGACGAGGAGTGGGAAAACGTGTGTACTTCACAGTGGAGGACCACACGATCTCATGTTTGGAGGGAGTTCTGTTGGAAGACTGTGCCCCGTTTCTTGAGAACGCCATGTCAAAGTGCTCATTATTCACAGGGAGGGGCTTAATGTGTTCTGGGACTGTCCTGTTGCACCAAAATATTGGACGGAAATGAACAAATCACTGCTTTTTGACTGATTTTGATACCACGGTCTTACTAAATTTCAAAATACAACATTTGTTTTTCTCTGGTCCTGTCTTGTTGACCGCTTCTCTCACCCAGCTTTGCATTTAGACATGTCTAAAATTCAGTTTCTGAGACTTCATTTCCTCAGTGAGATACACGTGAAGCTCTGTGTTGAGTAGTCTGAGACAACTGCATTTGAGCCGCTCATCAGATTTGTATCACGAAAAACCTGTAGTCCTGTGTTTCTCCACGAGGCTGTGCCTGTCATCAACCTCAAGTGAGGTGAGCAAGAGAGAAAAACGAGCTTTCCTTTTAGAGCACCCTAGAGGCCGCTAGCCCGTAAAAAATCTATTAATTAGCCGTGCAATCGCCTGTATAGGAAAAAATAAGTCTCACCTCAAATAAGCCGGCGCCATATAGTCCAACTTTTTACCGGTAGTTTTGGTGCCTCAAACTTTACCCATCAACTTTTTCAAACAAACATTTTTATGTTTTTGTACTAGTCTGCAGCAGCAGTAGAGGAGCGCGTACCGTTTGTCATCCTTCCTTGACCGACACAGCAATCTCCCGGATCTTACTGACTGCCAGTGAGTTTCTCTGGTGCGATTGCGGAAGGCTCTGATGATGCGTCTTGAGGGGTGCAGCCCCTCCTCCACGTAAGACTTCAGCTGCTTCAGGAACTCAGCGGGCCAGCAGGAGTGACCGAGGTCGGTGCCGTCGGCCCCACCCAAGCCGCCACGCACCTCACCAACGTATACAACCATAATAAAATAATATACATGTAATTATCTCTGTCAGAGGTTTCACTAGTAATGATGGGAAGATTCACTGATTTGTGTATGGCCTTCTTCGTTTCTGTTTACAGGCCTATCAAACATAAATATGGGGATTAAAACAATGACAAAATGGCTAACACAATCCCCCTAACGGCTCTCTCACCGAGAGCGATGCTCTGTACGGGATCTTGGAGGAGTAGTATTATGTACAAAACATAACAAATAATTGGCCCTATTTTATACAGGGAATAATTTACTCCAAATGCCAAATTAATAGCATTGCCCTGTTATTAAAAAAAAAATAGGCACAGCATCAGACTAAACAGAGTTAATAAAAAAATATTATTACTTGCGACACAGTGAATAGACACAGGGCATTCTGGGGCTTTCGTTTAACATGGCAAAAAACTAAAATCACTCTTAACACTGGCTATATAAAGAAGTCGAGTTCGGTCGCTACATTCTTTTTCGCCGTTGATATCTGATGTAAGAAACTCTAAAATGGCTTGGCCGCCTGGCTCCTGGCTCCAGGAAGTGTTTGGTTGCTGTTTAGCAGAACTTCCACAAGATAGCGGAGGATCACTTCAGTCTTGTTTAGTTTTGGTCTTGGATTATTTAATTGCCTATTTACCTTATTCCATCCCGCCCACTTCTTCGCCTCGTGATCGGCACAGCCGTTGTAATGGCATTTCTGGCCCAGTCGGAACTCCCTTTGTTAGAATGGAAAACAAGGGAAAAGTCTGTCCGCTTAAAAAAAATTTGCTCCGAGAACAGTAGTTTGATTCGTCTGTCTCAGTCAGTAAGCTGATCCAATGTTCATGTGAACAACAAGTCAACAATGCACCGATCCACTAGGCGCTCGCCAAAAAACGGCTTTTTAGTCTGCTTACTGTAAGAATTTAAACTTTCTCTAGAGGGGCCAAGATGTAGAAATAATGTATAGTATTATAAAGAGCCTATCTGCGGCGAGAGTGATATCTGAGGAATCTACCAGACCTGTAAAGTTTAGTAATTTATCTGTTTACTCTAGCTTTAGTCACGCGACGCACAGCAGCATAAACCTGGGATTACGCTTCAAACGTATACTCTTAGTGAAACGGCTGAGAGCGCCCATTATGATTAAAAATAGTAGAAATCGGGGTGCTTTCTAAATTTTGAAAATATAATGTTTGCAGGTGACATCAGTTACATGTTCATGAAACAGAGTCCTAAAAGGCCAGGACCTCACGAGTGTCGCGGACACAGTGCTCCTTAATAAAGCGCGTGCGAGTGCTCTGACCTCGCATGCCTGGGATCGCCAAGGTACAGCCCCGCGTGATGTGCCGATGTCCACCACGAGTGTCACTAAAACGCACAATCATTTTTCTTTGAATTCATGCTGTTTCATTTTTTACTGGTTCTTTTCTCGCATGGTGCGAAGTTGCAAACTTATTTAGTCCTCTTACACGCCTCCGTTATTGATTCGTCTTGCATGCAGCACTCGTATCTCCATTTTTTTAAGTGAACTTTTATCTTTCTGTCACAACCGTAGACTTTACTCTGGTTAGTTTATTAATTGTTTTCGTTTTTTAGCAGCTTTTCTGTGTCGAAGCGTCTCTCTACTACCGTGGTTAATATGGCTAGCGACACTGGCAGAATCACTCCATCTCCCGTTAATACGCAATTCTTCCACGTCTACCATGTTTCGAAGCACTTAACCATACTTGTCTTTCTTTCTTGGTTTCATCTATACGACTAGCGTTGTCGGTTTATACATTCTCGTGAACACTTCTGGGGTCCCGACGCGCCCTTATGACTAGGTGTTGGTCGATCGTCGACCCACTGCAACTGCTTAAATAGTATTTCTCTGTGCGACATCGAGCCTACTCCTAATGTATAGGGTTTTGTATTTTGATTTTGCGAATTGTTGCTTATACCTATCCTTTTGAGTTTGAGGGTGTTTGTTTTTCGCTATTTATGTGGTTTTCTCTTTTTTCGTTTTCTTATTTTTTTTTTTTCTTCTTTGCTCATAACCTTTATTCCTGCATAACCGACTGTACTCATTTGCAACCTACAATCCCTCACTTGCAATAGACGGTCATATTTTGCCTTTTTAATGGTTTCGTATTTTTACCTTCGTAACACACACATTTCGTTAGTGTTTTAGCTTTTTGCCTAGTGTTTATTCTTCTTTCTTATCACTGTAGCGTTTTTTTTTTGGGTATGTTGTTCTTTTTGGTCATCTCTGGACTTACTGGCTTGACATCTGCACAATCCCTTACACGTACAGTAATATTTCTCGATCCTACGTCAGAATAACCTTCCTCTAGTTCCAGCTAGATCGACATTTTTGTGGCTTTTTCTGAGAGTTTTTGCTAAATTAGTGTTACCGGCCGCCTTCCTTATATTCTTTTGTCTAGATTGGCTTGTGTTCTTGAGCATGTATGGTTAGGTGATGCTGTTTTTTATATCTTACCGCTTGCTCTAATTGCTATCTTGTGTTTTCGAGGATTTTTGTTTGTCTTTCCTATTCCTATACAGATGTTTCACGCCGCCATTCTCATTGGAGAGTTGCTTTCACGCAAGCATTTTTGGTTTTTGTTTCTGATTATTTATCTGTGGTTTCTTTTTCTTATTTGTTTTTTGTCGTGTTCATATCCTTGCTGCCTGGCATAATTTTGCGTATTCTGTATATTACATTACCTACTAATCAGCCATCATTGGTTAATACCACCTCAGCTTCTTTTTTTTCTCTCTTGTTCCAACACTTTGGTTCTTCTTTTTTGTTTTCTGGTTGTTTTGCTTTTACGTTGTTATTTGTTTCTTTTGTTATGTTTACTGCTCCTAATCATATCTCTGCGTTGCTTTAGCGTAGGGTTTTTGGTCTTATTATGTTTTTTATTTTTTTTTCTCTGCTATGACTTATTTTATTGTGCCAGCCCCTTCTATAAGGAGCACTGTGTCCCCCGCAGTCGACGGTACCTGGCTTTTAAGGGACTCTTCTTCCATGAAAATGTAAACCTGATGTCACCCCAAACATTATATTTTCAAACTTTAGAAGCACCCCGATCTTCTACTTTTATCATTATGGCGCGTCTCAGCACGAATATCAAAAGTAGAACCGTCTAGTGAATCACCAGAGCTCTTATATCGTTTTCCAGCGTTTTCCACGACGATGCGTCCGTGACGTATAGCAAGAGGATTTAGACAGAAAATTACTTCCAGGTTTTATCTCCAGATGTTTCCTGCATAATATGAGAATAGTACATAACATAAAATTTATTGTCCCTACATCTGGCCCTCTAGAAATCAAATCTACAAGCGAGACTAAAAAAACGTAGGTACACCGTGCGATATAGGATGCACTGCCTGATGCAGTTCGTTGATTCTTGAATATGTTTTGTATCACTGTATGAAATTGGGCTCCTGTGCATTTACCTTTACACAAATCAGTAACTACTGTGAGCTATTTTTTCAGGACAGCAATCTTTTCTTGGTTTTCGCCATTCTAACAAAGGGAGTTCCGACTGGGCCAGAAATGCATTTAAACGGCTGTTGAGCATCACCGAGGGAAAGTGGGACTGTGGTCATGGAATAAGTAAGAATAGCTCATAATAATCCAAGACCGAAAACTAAACATTGGACTATTCTTCCGCTATCGTGTGGAAGTTCTGCTAACAGCAACCAAACACTTCCCTGGAGCCATGAGCGAGAAGCTGCTATTATATGTTTATCTAAACACAACCGACTTATATATAGCCAGGAGTCGAGTATTAGTTTAATATTTAGGCCTTAAGAAAGCACCTAGATGCCCTGTATTGTCTCATTCACTTGTGCCCGTCAGTAAGACAAATATTCTTATTATTATTGTAATCTCTGATTTAGTCCTAGATGCTGTGAACCTTTTTATAGTAACAGGCAATGCTAAATTTGGCATTTGGAGTAAATTTTCCCTGATAAAATAGGCCAATTATTATGTTATAGTGTTTGTATGAACATATAGCTGTACTCCTCCATACCTGTAACAGAAGCATTCGCGTCTCGGTAAGTGAGAAAAGAACGCGTTAAGATTGCAGGATTATGTCTTTAGCCCATTGTCGATTGTTCTATACTCCCCATATTTTATGTGTGGGCCTGTAAACATCAGACGAGACTCAATACCACAAATCAGTGAAGTTTCTACCTATCGTTTATTACTATATGAAACTCCTCTGACGCAGATAAATCAGATAGGTATTAGTACGGTTATACTTTATAGTCGCATGGTAGTGTAAACTTATGGCTGACTACTAGGGTTTGGTGTGTAGTTAGGGCACACTGGCTACCCTACGTTTCGGGTCACAATCCTTAATGCAACTATTATCTCTGCCCGTTGTAAAGTCTGTCTCTGAACACGGCTGATTATCTTCTACGGTTGGGAGGAGGGCTTGCACCGCTCTACTCCTCATCTATCAGGAGCCTTTCCGCTTACCGCCACCAACTCTGGGCAGTCCAGCTAAGATCCTGGAGATTGCTGTTCATCGGTCCAATGAAGGATGAACAAACGGTACGCGCTCCTCTACTCTTGCTGCAGCACCTAGTACAAAAACATAAAAGTGTTTGTTTCGAAAAAGTTGATCGGTATGTTGTGCACCAAAACTACCGTAAAAGATTGGACTATATGCCGCTACTTTTTTCTCCTAACGCAATGCGGCTAATTAATAGATTTATTACGGTTGCTAGCGTCCCTAGGGTGTCTAAAAGAGGAAGCTCTTATCTTCTTGCTCACGTCACTGAGTACAGGCAACAGGCTGTGAGACACACAGACACAGGTTAAAGCCACTCACACACGGCTTCACGTACTTCACATGAGAATGAGTCTCAGAAACTTGAATTATAGACATTCCTAATGCTAAAGCGGGGAGAGAGCGGTCAACAAGACAGGACCAGAGAAACAATGTTTTGTATTTTGAAATTTAGGTAAGACCGTGGTAATCAAACATCAGTCAAAAAGCAGTGATTTGTTCATTTCCGTTCAACTATTTTGGTATGCAACAGCGACAGTTCCCAGAACAGCACTTAAGCCCCCTCCTGCGAATAATGAGTCCCTCTTTGACATGGCTGTTCTCAGAAATACGAGGAACAACAATCTATCCAATAAGATCCCCTCAATGAGATCTTCCTCACTGTGCAAGTACACGGGATTAAGCACGTTCCACTCCAGTCGGTCAGCAAAACGAAAATGACCCTTTTTTCCCATCTTATATATCCATTTATTTAGTATAGATTTGGTTGTCCATTGGCATTAATGCTGCATTTGTATATATTACATTCCCCTGAGAGTTCGATTATATCGCCTGCTATAATAACTCGTCAGTAATAGGGTATATAATGATTTGTTGCCTTTCTTGATCTCTTTGGTTAATATAACTCATATCTTGTAAGGCCTAAATAAAATAATTGTGTTTTCTCCAAACCAAGGATTCTTTCCACATATCAAAGCTTTTATTTGAGGCTCCTTTCATGGTTTGAGAGCAAAACTTGATACCTTTTGTTAGTCCAAATCTTTTAAACTCTCAGGTTGGTGCTATCTTGCTTAAAATCTTGATCATAAGAAACCAACCAAAGATTTTAACCTATTATTGTTTAATGTCATATGTTTTGATTAGTTTTTCCATAGTTAAGCACAAGATCTATACCCAGGATATCTTAACCCCACCAAGTGACTCATCTGCACAGAACCCCCGTAACAACATTACCACTCATATATTTCCGTTGGGGCCTCGTGGGTCTACACCAGGACCGCAAGTGCTCTAATTTGAGCTGAAATAGTCATTTTTCTACGAGCTTAGCTGTTTTGTTTTGTAAACCTGTGTGTGCCCCGCAATGAAATGAGAGATTTCTGTGGTCTCTCCCCAACTGCGCCCACGGGCCACCGGGGCTGCGTCAAAAGACATCACTACAGTGGAATGTCTATCTTTCTGTGAATTTCTCACTGTTTATCTATACTTGGACCCTGCGTCTTATTATAGTACTCGTGCGGCGCGTAACCACTTGTACAAATGCTCAATAGCTCAAACTTTTGACACGTTTAGCTACTTACTTTTGTTTTTTGGCAGGATATTTTATTTGCCACTAGGTTCATTATACCAATTGTGAAAACAAATTCAAGGAAAAATGGAAAATTAACAAAATTACAATGCAAAAAAATACCTTACATTTTCCAGTTGTCTCGCCATCAAATGTCTGGTCTGTCCATTCTGCTACTTTAAGATTGTTGAGGAAGATAAATGTGGGATACTCATTATTTTTTGCCTCTGTGTATGCATTGCATGGAGCAGAAGGCGAGGTACCTGCTGGAGAAGTGTCTGCCAGCAGCCCTCACAACACTAAAGCTCATCGCCGGGCAGAAGGACTTCTTACTCCAAAGATTGTGTTTCGGTGACTCTCTTCTATGTCTCTGCGATGAGCTGCTAACCACTCAAAGCTATGTATCCGGCCATCAAGAGAAGGTCCAGGGAGGAGCTCTGGATGGGTATCACGCCTCTTTACATTATCATTAACACGGTGCGTATGGAATCTGACACCATTTTTATCATATCATTTGGTACTGGACAAATTCGAGCTAAATTTACAACTAAAACGACAATATTAATATTATTATATGACGATTGAACTAGGAATTTCTGATATTAACAGGGTGTACAACATCAATCTCTCATCTAATGTCGTTCTTATAATTGTGATTACTACACCACTGATCAAAGCCGTTCGGCTTAATTCTGAGACCTTTCTTGTTTCATGCCTGCATCCTTTCCTGCTTCTCACACGTGTCTATTGTATTTCTCACCATAATATTATCGCTTAGCTTCCCAATGCTGCGCTTTGCTCTACGGTCTCCTTCACTGGGTGTCGTGCGCGCAAGAATGTCACCTGCCACTACCAGGTTTTTATTCGTCCCTACCCTGTGCGTGTAAAAAGCAATTATATATCGCAACCCCTAGGCTTTCTACTCTAGTGAGCTGGAAAGCATATTGCTTTGTTGTGCGCGAGGATAAGTAAAAAAGTGGATCTAGTGCTTTCCGAGATGCTATATCTCAGCATTAACCGTACGGCGGCCAAGCAGCATCAATATAGAGGAAATCGTGTACAGGTGATGGGAAGACGAGTATGGATTAAAAATTGATATCCCCACTCCCTAAATCACCAAACTGTAAAGTTTTAAAGCCAATTGTTGTGTTGCATATCTTACAGGGATTCCAGCTGGCTCTCATTGTGTGCGTGGCCTTCTAAAAAGACCTTCTCATACGCTCGCGTTTGAGATGAGCCCAAACGCTACGATGAACTCTAAAGATTTGTCTCGGCTTAACGTGGTGCTGTAGCTGCGAAAGCGGAGTAAAGGACATATATGCTGAAGTCCGAGTTCTATCTTGGAGGTATCCGTTCTGGAAATCGATTGGACATATTTTTAGATATTTGTTTACTTTCTTGGTAGATCATAAATGAAAAACGTGTTCGTTCCAGTCTTGATTTTAATATTGACTTACTGTAACACTTTTCGAAATCCCTCTATAATATCATTCAACACAATAAAACTTGAGTGATGTCAGTTTTTTCTTTGTTTTTTTTCTATAGAGTTCATCAGAAAGTATTACAACAGTCAACAGCTTCACTTTTGCCCACCATTTATGTTACAGCCTGTTATTCAGTGTTTAGCTGTGGTCTATCAAAGACGATGCTGCCAGGTACTATGAGGTTTTATCTATCTATCGTCCCTTGAGGACGCGTTCTACAAATTATATTGGTGAGTCTCTCCAGCTTGTGGTAAATCTCAGTGTTGCGTTTCTAGTAACGTGGATGGGGACCACTTTCTGACGTGAATTGCCCCTTTTTGTGCTAGCACTTCAAGGCTTCATTTCATGCTCCATTTCTCTCTCAAAGCTGTGGTCTCTAGCTAAATTAATTTCCAAATCTATATGTGTCAAGGGTGTGTGTTCTCTTTCGGAACGGGGGAAGCAAGCCTCTGTTCATATCCCGAATGTGTCCGAACGTGTTTTACACTAGAAGCATGGAATTATCTCTCTTAAACTTGTGGATAAAACGGTGGAAAGTACTTCGCGACTTCTTATGAACCCTGTTGCTACTGTATCCTCCATTCTGAATCAGAATGGGTTTATTCTATCCCCATCTTAAAAAGTTATCGACAGTATGCATCTTCTGCATTTCTATGGTTACAGAATTTATTGCGCGAAATAGTAAATCTGTCCACGAATATCCGATATATTATGTAGGAGCCTAGAAATGGGCAATGAAATCGTGGCCATCCGAATTCATCCACCGTTTGATTCTAGACTTTGTCTACCAGATTGCCGCGTTGCTGTGGACTGGCGGTCATCGGCACCATTGACGCGACTTTGAGGCCGATCCATTCAGGCTGAGAGCGTTTTGCTCAATGAAATTCCCCAAAAGCTTGACCCTGTATTAGACTTTAATAATTATAACCATAGTAAATTTCGTTTATCAATATTTATTTGTAATTGGCCCATCATTAATTGACATCTTAATCTTGATAATTAGTATGTCTCTACACAATCTGAATTCTGAGCCTTTTTATACGGAGACAACAAGTTCACCCTTAATAATTAATAATCATGTAGTAGGTGCCTCATGGGCGCCGTCCTACGTGTACATGCATGTACATATGTGCTCTCTCAAACAGATATAATGGTCGCCATTTATGACAATAACTGAGGACTAAAATCAATAAGATTTCTACTCTGACATTGTATATCCGTAAACTTAAAAATTCACAACACTCTTGAGAATCTCATACTTGTTATTAAACGCTCCCGCTGGTTTGTGTGTGAAGTACGAACCAGTAGGCAAACGGATTTGTTCAGGGGCTTTTTAAGGAAATATCATTAATCAACGTATCAGGTGCATTTGGGCGCCTACAGGCGGAACTGATAACCAATTTTTCCTGCTTCTGACCTCTTCGGCCAAATCAAGTGTGAACGCTGGTGTTGGTTTTTTTTGTGTGTTTCTTGCTCTTACACACCTGGTCCTCGCTTTTATTCTTTTGTGAGCTAGTCATCTTAATAGTTACACATTTGTATGGATCGTCGTGAGTGGGAGATCATCCTTGTATGACAACTGGAGAAGGAATTCCACCACGTCCGGAGCCAGAGAGGTTTCGTGGCTGTCTAAACACTCGCTTGCCCATCGGGAGACGTGCGCAACACTATTACTTTTGCATCAGAGACAACTCGTTCTGTGTCCCAGGGCTCGCCGTGCAAAGAGGAGGACCTCAAACCCTATCTCTGGATGGTAGGCGCTGTGTTTTCGAACCCAGTGGCGCGCGCCTGTATAAGCTAAGGGAACGTATGTGTTGTGTTTTGACCCAGTGCTGCGGCTGTTGTGTTGGGCCCGCGCGCTGTGTGTTGTGTTGGCGCCTCCGCGCGCCGTGTGTTTTTATCTTTCTTATGTGTTGGGTCCTCGCGCGCCGTAGTTGTTGTGTTGTGGCCCCCGCGCGCCGTGTGTGTGTTGGCGGCCGCCGCGCGGCCGTTGTTTTGTTGGGCCTCCGCGCGCGATGTTGTTGTGTGGCCCCGGCGCGCCCTGTGTCTGTGTTGGGGCCCCCAGTTTCGCGCGCCGTGTGTTGTGTTGTGTGGTATCTCCCGCGCGCGTGTGTTTTGTTGGCCACCGCGCTGCCGTCGTGTTGGGTTGTGTGGCCTCCGCTGCGCCGTGCTGTTGTGTTGGGAGACGCATCCGCCGCCCGTTGCGGTGTTGTCGGGGCCTCCGCGCGCTCCGTGCTATTGTGGCCTCCTGCGCCCGTGCGTTGTTTGGGCTCCGCGCGCCGTGCGTTACGTTCTGGAGGGTATATTTTCTGCTTGCCTTCATCTTTTCCTCAGGCTGTCCCGTCCTCGATTACCGCTGATGATCGCTGTGATTTAGCTTACTATCTTTATATTCTTTTGTTCTACGATTTATAATTCTTTTTCGTTTTCTGTCTGTCTCTACTTGGTTGGGCCGCAGCGCGCTGCGTGTCTCCTCATGTGTTGTGTTAACCCTGTCCAGCTGTGTTTGTGTGTTAGGCGCTGTGGGCGGCTCTATTTCCAGACATCTGTGCTGGGGAACATTACTCATGATGTCCTGCGCTCAATGCCCAGCATCATCGGAGCGAGGTGCCGTTCTCGGACGGAGACAGTCGTGTGAGTGGTCCCATCGCTCTGACGTTTTGTATAGCACCTTTCCTCTGGGTCAAGCCTAGTCGATACTATTTGTTGCCCCGGCATGACCAAAGTTGGTTCATGATAGTTTATATCACGCATTAGAAATGTGTATCCTAGCCCGAGCCCTGGCCCCTAGGGGTGTTGCAGCGTGTTCACACTTTCTCTCGCTGCCACATACGTCTGCTGGAGTTTGATGCATCTTGATTAGCATCGTTCGGCTCAAGTCATGCTGCCGTTTTTCTTTTCTTCAAAACAAAACATTTCTAGGTTGATCTCACTATGATGACTTATATATCAGTAGCCTATTTTGTTGTCTTGTGCACAGGTGGCCCTATTAACTAGATACTTGCCCTGACGTGCAGAACGAGCTGAGTTCACATCTATGCCCATTGTGTTCATGGGATACACTTTATGGTTAGTGGCTCGTACCTCGGAGTATGGACTGTTCTTCCTATGAGTCTCCTGCAGCTGGAATTTCCATTCACATCAGATATTGTAGGTATGTGAACTGGTAGACTCAGCTAAGGGGTTCTCACTCAGTTTTAATCTTATAACTTTGTATTAAGACTCTTCAATTCTATCTAAACTCCTAATCCCGCCCTAGTTACCCGCGGAT